>LPNX011050992.1:0-32262 GCA_001517045.1 Pseudotsuga menziesii | reverse complement strand
CTTTTGGGGCCAATCTAGAATCTAAATGCAAAGCAAGTCTAAACATGCAAAGAAAAAAGAAAAAAATCTTATTATTTTGGCAGCAAACAATAGAAAAGAAAACTGATATTTGTCAATTTAATAATAAAAAAGAAACAATGGCTAGCTGGAAGCTAACATACATCTAGGTAACAAAAAACCGGTCTCCAACAGTCCAACTCCTGCAATCATGTTGATTGTTCTTCACTGTTGGACGCTCCTCTAAGCCTCCATGAATCCAAACAACAATAATACCAAATGCTCACAAACATCTTACAGCAGAAGTGTGAGGCAAATAGAAAGGCAGGGGGTCATCTTATGGCCTCAGGTTATGGTTAGAATAAAAAAAATCTTAAAAATAAAAAATAAACATGTTATTTTGGAGTCTGCATTCTTGTGGGTGTCTGCCACAGCTGACTCAGCTGACTTGGGTTGCAACTCGGTCAACTCGGCCAACTCGGCCAACTCGGACCCTAACTCGGCCGACTCGGACCCAACTCGGCCGACTAAGTATAAAATCGGCCACCCGAGCCGAGTTGCAGGCCGAGTCAGCTCGGCTAGGGGTCAACTCGGCCAACTCGGCCAACTCGGACTCGGACTCGGCTGGTTTTTAAAACACTGGGAGGCGTGAGCAACAGAACTGCCAATCAATTCACTAGGGCACTTAGAGGCAGCCAAACCTCCGCATGCGCCAGTCCATCTCTCCGGTATCAGCAAATGGACAAGCTCAGGAAGTTTCAGCCTGATCTGCCCTAAACGTCACCTTCATTCTGGAGGGTGCTTACGGAGGAAAGGAGCACTACTAGACCACCTATCCAGATCTTTATGCATGCAGCTATCTCTGGAGTCATTATCAGTCGGAATATCAATGGTAAGTGTTTATTTCTATCTGCAAACCCTAACCCTAATTCAGTTACATTTTAAGGCATTTTTGCATGGCAAGTTTGCATGCCCAGTTATTTTGTATTTTTGTATGAGATTGAATGTGCGAGTCAGCACTACAGTAGAACATTAGAGAATATCAGTATTTGGGATATTACATGTGATGAACTACAGATTGTTCACTGAATAAATATCCAAAATAGATATGACAGTAAAAAAAGAATCCATACAGATAAATACATATAATATGAGAAGTATGAGATGATTACAATGCCATGGGACAGTGTGCTTAAATAAGCATTGACTGGTCACCATCATGTCCTTTAATTAAGATGTGTCTTCTCATTAATTATTAGTGTTTATCTTTATTAACTATTATTTATCAATTGAGTATTTATATATATTTAATTACTATATTCATTAGAAAGAAGCTACAACAGATTTCCAAAATGTTGCAGCAGATGTCATGCAAAGAATCATTCATTTGAGGAGCCTGTATGAAAGCATGGACAGATAGCATGATACTATTCAAATATTTATTGATTGTTCTGCACAAAATTCTTGCATTACAGCAAAGCTATAAACAATCCAATCGCAAGGAGAGTGGTATACAGTAAGTAGATGTCCAACATCTGAGCAAAAGTGCTTTAAAATGGAATTAGTATCCCCAGTCAACAGTGTCACTGCATAAAACAGAGAAGAAGAAACAGTATTTGAAGCACAACTTGCAAAAATTGTCAGATTCATGGGATTCTTCAATTTATGAGTGGGAGGAATATGAACAAAAGAAAATGGTTTGGTATGATTCCCTTGAGTTGACTTTGAATAAGAAAAATGTCTTGAGTTGAATATATATCAAGCAGATTCTCCATTACAGTACTGAAAAACACAAAGAAATCCCTTGAGGAGCATATTTATAACTATCACCAGTTGTGGGATAAAGGGAACCTTATACCCCATTCATGCTACATAGTAAATGCCCAATTGCAGTTTATCTATTCAGCAAAACACCCACCACACCAATGCAAGCACATCCCATTCAGCACTGAAGCAGTCTATTGAGAAATAAATACAGACACCAAGGTTCAGCACAAGAGCTTTCTGAGGATGCAAATGCCCAGTCCTAGCAACACTTTCGATTCAGCAGTTTTGATTCCTGTCATTTTCTCAGTGACAGCTTATTTTCTTCAGCGTTTTCTTCTTTTCTTTTCTCTTTCTTATTTTCTAGTGTTGAAGAGTGTCCACTATTTCTTGACAATAAACCATGTCATTCAGGTCTAGATAGTGTTGGACACAGTTTTGATCACTTAAACATAATTAAGCAGATAATCATGGAATGTAATATTAGCCTGCAGAATTATCCACTTTATAAAATGTGCTTTAGACAAAAAGGATGTCATAAACCCACTCTTTTGAGTAATTTAAGAGCCATATTATTTTAAGCCTTATATTTGGATATGTTAGGGTTTCAAAGGGACATGTAAGTGTACCTCATGCCTTTACTTTTAAAATGAGATATAGTTGTCATTCCACTCGTATTTGTTGTCTTATAGATGGATGAATGGAGTGCTTTCATTTACTACTATAAATATTTACTTTGTTTGTTATGGTGGATCTATTCTTTGTTATTTTTTGTCGTGTTATGTAGCAACTCTTCATTGTCTTTCTCTACATTCACCTTAGCATGGCATTTCTTCATGTTTTATTCTTGTCCTCTAGTACAGTTCCCTTCATGATCACTCCTAAGTATATTATCAAAACCAGACCGGTGGTCGAACCAGTCGACCCCAGGACCTGGAATCGGACTGGAACCAGACTGGAACCGGACAAAAACTGAGATAAAAAACGGATCAAAAATACGGTTGAGCAAAAATGCATAAAATATTCATATTTTCAAAAAATTTAAATATATTCATGTGCATCCATGTGAATTCAAACCATTATACAAAAATATGCAAAGTTTCTTATGGATATAGCAAGAGTGTATAAAACCAAAATAGCACCGAGTGAAATCCATATCTGAAGCAAAGTACATAAACAAAGACGCTATAAATGACCTCTAGAGTCAATATATAAGCATATAACTATAGTCTTGACTCTAGGCTCTACAATCTAATCATATATCAGAATTATCTGAGTTCTCATGCTCAGACTCAGAGTCATCATCTACATCCTGAATAAATATGTAAACCATGATCAATACTCAAGTGCCACCTCATCAACATGTCCTCATGACTATAGCATATAACGGCCTCCTCCAATAGTTAGAGAAGTCAATGACCAGAGAGAAGCCATCATAAAATGTCAAATCAAGGGTAGCGTTCCATGATTTAACCCCTCCTAGGACTCACCAACCACATCCAAGTGATAGATCATGAAAATCTGCTAGGGTGTTCAAGCAATGGAGCTTTTATGTGGCCCAAATGCATTGTCTTACATGAAACTAAGCAAATCACCGTCAAAAAGTGTCCAACAAAAGCAACGCTCTACCTAGGAACAAAGGGGAGATAAATAACATGTGGAATAGACCCTCGGGCCTCAATACATCTTCCATAAGCCAGACACGCACACTAGGGGTGTAATAATACAAAATGTGTCAAATAAAACATAATGTAGCACTAGCCCTAAGTTGGTCAGTCCCTCTTTTTTGTTTTCTTATAAAAAAAATTCAAAATCGTATTTTTTTGGACCCACAACAGAACTGTACTAAACCGGCCAGTTCCGTACAAAACCCGGTTGGTTTGAGAAAACTGGCCGGTTCTGTACAGAACCGGCTCGTTCATTGTCAAACCCGGCCAGTTGCGTAAAAGAATCAGCCAAAAGCGGTTTGATTTCAGCGGTTGGACCGGTAAACTCATGAACCCAGTTGGACCGGCTGGTTTTACCGGTTCCGGGCCGGTTTTGATAACAACCCACTGCAACAAAAAAAATTACAATAGCAAAGCGAATTTCAATGTCTTCCTTAGGGTTGCAAAAGGGAGTCAACAGATAGAGATAAGAGAATCATATCAATATAAAATTTCATAGTAACATACATGTAACAATATAATAGTTCAAAGACATGCCTCATAACTGGACAGTCCTTCCCTTTCATCGCATTTCTTGTTTCCACAGATGAACTGACCTGCCAAACAAACTATTCAAGTGAAACTAGAGTAATCAAAAAAAGTAAAATTTATATTCACAGCTTCAAAAACGTTGTGCTATTTTCTGTATTAGACATCTCATCTATATGCACAGACATAATGCAATCTTCAAAGTCATATAGGAAAAAAGCTAAGAAACAAACCTATAAGTTAGTGGAAAAGAGCCCTTCTACCTCAGCCAACAAAGTGTGTTTCAGTTGATTTGAAAAGACATTTAAATTATGCTAGAATCGAAATACCATATGACGTTGAGTCTTTATTAGACAACTATTAGCAAATGTCCTTTTCAAAATTGCTACAAGTCATCCAGGAACAGATGAGCATTTTGAAAGGTCACATAAAATGATACCTCAAAAATATTTAAAAAGAATATACATGTATCAAGACAAAATGAATGCCATAACTTCTACTAAATAAAATTTTAGAGATCATACCCTAAACAGGAGACAAAAGGGATTCAAGGCATTAGCACTGAATTAAACCTGAGATACCAGCTAATGAGTATGTATAAACTGAGTCCTTAAATTAACTATAAGCATATCTCCATATCCCCAAAAGTAAATGGCAAGTCAACAGTATAAAAGCAGGTTCCAAAGTATTACCGAATTTTTATGTTCTAGCTGCAACCAACTTGACATGGACGTGAACCAGGCCAACAAAACAACCAATCAAGCAAAAAAGAGTCTAACCAAGCTAATTTGTACAATAATGCACAAACCATTGTTAAAATTGATGGTTAAGGTTGTCAACTTGTTAATGATATGCATAATGGATCCAATAATAATGAAAATCGCAGAAATTCCCATTACACTGTAACCCCTCCTGCATGATGGCTAGGAGTTCGACGGATTAGCCCAGTTGATCCCCATGGGCTATAATCGAGTTTAAAAAGGGGGATTAATTAGCCCATGAAGTCATTAGGAAGCAAAAGCAACATTAAAAAGGGGTGACATGGGTTGGAGAAATAAATAAGAGCGAGGAAGTGTTTCTTTTTTGTTAATAAAGTGAAAGTGACTTTATAAAGTCACTTTATTAGAATAAAGCAGAAAATGCTTTTTACTAATTCAAGGGAGAAAAAGGACAAAAAAGGGAGTAATAAATATAAATGGGGAAAAGGAGAGTACAATGGCTCATTATTGGAGATTTGACATCTTGAAAAGAATTTGGACAGCGAGAGCTCAATAACGAGGCTTTTTGGCAACCCTTGGAGATTTCCATCTTCGGTGGTGCAAGATCCACCCTAGTGGATTCATAGGGAAGATCAATCAGCTTGAGTCTCAGATCTTGTTACTGTGGAAAGGTGTCAAGTTTCCTTTGCAGACCTTTGGAAATAGGACAAGTTTCAGTATCTTTCGCATGAAGGGCACATTTACAGTTGTGTTGGGCAGCCATTAGAGAGAGGGAGCATTTGTATTTTCTCTGCTGCACATTAAGAGGGTGCACTTGGTTAAGTTTCCAATCACTACAGGAGAAGGGCACATTTATGGATTAAATCTGGGCTACAGAAGGGCGATTTTATTCCTTGATACACACAGTGAGAGGGCACATTTCTTAGAGGAAGAATCCGGTTCTGAAGCTGCATTCTCTGAAGAGGGTCACGTATTGGCAAAGCAAGAGCATCCTTCCTGGTGTTCTCTTCAATAGCAAGCAGTTGTGACAGTGGAGACTTGAGGGGACGCATTTTATTAGAAAAGAGGGCTCAGACACCCTGTGGGAGAGTGAGGACCCTCCCTTAGTCAACTCGTGGGTGAGGAGAAGTTCTGTACAGTACTATAGGAGGGCAGTGACCCATCTTTTCCCTATCAACAGTTAACATCTGTCACAGTAAAGGAAGAAGAGTCGCCATCTGAGTTTGGATACCTCGCCATTTCACTGTTACCACCATATCTGAGAACACAAGAGGGAGCTGAAGCTGATAGTCACCTACAAGAGGTCGTAGCCACTGCTGAAGTCTATATTTCTTGGGAAGGTTAACCTCATCTCTTTCATTTGGGCATATTGACAGCAATTGCTTAAGGTTTCAAGCCACCGTTACTCCTGTGCAATCACATTGTGGGTATTGTATTTTGTATTCTGTGAGAAGTGCCTTTGTGGAGGCATTGATATTGAAGTCTGGGACGATTTGGGAGATTTGGGCAGGCTGTCCCATTAGCACATAGAAGAAATCTGCTGTTGGGAAGTTTAATTCACCAAGGAACATGGGCGAATTGCTGTTAGGCGGTTGTAGGTCTGGTGGTCTCTCAATATGGGCACTAACTCTACATCTAGGAAGGGCGTTTTGAAGAAGGCTGAGCTTAAACTGCTGGCCTTAGCATTCCCAGGCTTGTGGAAGAGCATACCTCTATCTCAGCAATTAATAGGATCTACCAAGAGAGTGCAAGGGCTCACTCACACACACACACACACATATATATTGGGGTCTAACAAAGGACGTTACAGCCGATGATCTTTGCTGCCAAGGTATGTGTTTGAAATTTGAATCTGGGAAACTCTTACAGTCACCAAACAAATCTTTTCCTTTTGCTGGAATTCTCAGGTCAGCAAATCTGTATAATTCCATTAACACCAGAGTATTAAATTGCTGTTACAGCCATCTATATTAGAGAGATATGTAAAGTGGTTGTAATTCCTTGTTTCTCAATGTAACCCCCTCTTTCTACAAAGCAATTAATATCTGATGTTTAAATACATATCAGTTAGTGTATTTGCCTTATGTGCTATGCAATGTAATACATAAGAAACCTTAAACTATAACCCAGCAAACCCAGCAGTTTACATGTTAAGTGTTTGATGGAGTGTATTAACCAAGAAGTCAGAATACACAACCAGCAAAGTGAAAATTTTATATCAGATTTGAGTTGGCACACTACATACACTCCCTCTCTCTTGAGTCTTGACCTCCATTAGTTCTACACCATCCTTCTGCTTTAAGAACTAAGGTTCTAAACCCACCCTTAGATCAAATAGCTTGAATACTGTCAGCAGTCCACTATGACAAGCATAACAGAGAAGTCAGCTTATGGATCCATGGAAACCAAATATCCTATCTTTTTCAAAAACAAATTAGAAGTAGACCCAAGAGATTGGATAGCCTTATTACATTTTACAGTAGCAGGCAACTATGTGATTATTTAATGAAGTCAATTCAAAACAATAATATAATACATGGTTGAAACTCTTTAAGATGGACTTTCTCAAGCTAAGTTGCAGGAAATGCCAGTTTAGGCCACGCATCAGACCCCAAAATGCCTTGAAACGCTGACACACATACCACGTGTGTGAAATGTTTCAGATGGTGTTTCACGATTTTTTAGATGCCAAGTGGCTTTTCACATGCATTTCAAGGTGAGTCACGCAGGTTTTAGCAAGGTTTGGAGCCACCCTCAAAACGCCCCTTGCCTGATGACATGATGAATGAGGTTGATGGGCTGTCATATGCTTGTGTAATTTATGGTGATTACAACAGTGGTTAGTAGAAGATTGCAGCAGTACATGCCAACCTTGGCATGACTTTGTTCTTCTCTCTCATGTGCATAATCCTACTTCAGAGTTAGTGAAGCCATAATGCAGATCCAGGTCTATTTTTTCTTGGTGAGGGATATGTCCTTGTTTTGATTTGTGACCAAGCACAAGGGAAAGCTTCATGGCATTGATGAGATGGTTAAATGGATACACTGGTCGTTTGATTTCACCTAACATGCTCATTTTCCTATATTAGAATAGAGTAGGATGAATAAACTGTTGAGAGCACTAAATAGGAAAAATAAGCTCAACATCATGAGCGTTCAATTTGATTTCATGTGCTATTCAAATTGTTGGCTTATTTCCCTTTATGTAAAGCCAATTTTGGGCTATGTTGATGTATTCGACTATATGGACGTTGTATGTAAGGTTTTGGGATGTGGATGTTGTCCTCCTACAACATGGTTTCTTGTTTTCTTGAGATCTTCTTCACAAGTATAATCAATAGATTTTGGAACTCTCATGCACTCCTCTTCAAAGAATACATGCCCCCAGGTTGGACCCAATTGCTACCACTCACGTTGTATGAGAGTTCAAAGTTACATATATCGTGTCGACGAATATATCGCCGGGGGTCCGGAATGAAACTTATCGGCAGCAACGGCGAAAATATCGGAAAATATCGGCAAATGTCATTTTGCATTAAAAAATACAAAAATAAACATTTTTTTCAATTTTTTTAACATCTAAAGCAACAACAACATCAAATAAACACATTTCCACATAAATATTAAAATACAACTCATTTATAACATGCATAATATGTCAAATGGTGGATCATGATCAAATATCGAGCTCGACTATATAGTATAAACTGAAAATACTGAAATGTGTTCTTGATGGAATGATAGAAAATCACATCAAATGATCAAAATAAATGTCTCTCAAGATATGAATCATCATGACTCATGAGGCATGTAGATAGTGTATAGAGTCTAGACATAGGACACCAACATAGTATGATAGTGCAATGATAAATAATAGGAATCAAGTCATCGACTCCTTGAGGATGATCCTCTAATCAATCTACCCCTTTTACGGGTCAAGGACACTGGCACCACTCTTCCTCTAGAAGCAGTAGGTGGTCGTGGAGGTGGTCCAGATGAGCCTGGGGTGGAACTAGAACCTCCAACTGCTCAAGTAGATGTTGTGGATGAGGGGGAGGTGAATGTGAGTTGTCTCCTCCCAGTCCCAACTGTATGACTCTGTGAAGGTGGTGGCATTGGAGTTGGTCGACGCTGCAAATGAGTATCAACCTCCTCCTCAATGTCCTCATAGTCATAGTCATCCTCTGGAAGTGGAACATCAACATCCCCCTCTTCCCCCTCCTCCTCCGACGGATCTACATCATCATCCTCCTCTTCCTCCAACCATTCAGGTGCCTCGTGCATCACAGTATCCTCCGTCTCCACCCTCCATTTGCTGGTAGTGTCAATGTCATCCAATGAAATGGCATCTGAATTGGGCACTTTCTCAATTTGTTTCACCTGCAACCTTAGATTGTAGTAGACATAAACCATGTCATTAAGGCGCTAAGAAAGTAACCTGCATTAGTATGAGATCCATAGTTAGGGGGTGATAAATGATGATAAATTCAAATTCAAAATTGTAATAAATTATATTTAAAATTAATAAAATTATAAAGAAGTAAAAGATTATAAATTTAAGTTTAAACTTTAACATTTCTAAATTGAAAATTCTAACCTTCTGCGCTTCTTGGAGTGTATCTTCTCAAAGACACTCCAATTGCGCTCACACCCTGATGAGCTGCAACTTTGACTTAGCACTCTAATGGCAAGTTTTTGCAACTCTAGGACTCTACGACCATAGTTAGTCCACCACACATCTACAAAGAAAACAAGGAAGGTAAACGGTAAGACAAAATTCAAATTACAAATTACAATGTATAAAATTTTTACCAAGTAAAAAACATAGAAATGAAAGGGTAATACTAATTAATTAAGAATCTAAGAGATCAAAATTTGAAAGTTTTAAACAAATTGTACCTGGCATCCTTGTGGTTCTATCCTAGACAGCCATGTCATAGCCAAAAGTGCCACCTGACATCCTATAGATCTCCATCTGTCTAGAAATCTCTGCGCGCTCAGAGGGAGTTAACACCATCCTCTGAACACACTGGAGAAAGCCATCCATGACCTTAGCATCAAACTGAAAGCCACATGCATAAGAGAAAGCAGGGTTGAGGTAGAGCCCTGCTGCATGAATGGGACGATGGAGAGTATTATTCCATCGTTCATCAATCACACTCCATAGTTCAGCTCGTCTTGTGAGTCCCACCTCCCCCTTGTCCTCATAGTAGTGATGGATAGCTTCCTTGGCCCTATCCATGGCATCATACAAGTAGCCCATTGCGCGCTTTTCACCATCAACCAAACGAAGAACCTTTACCAAAGGTTCACTGATGGCACATACCTCCTCCAATCGTGCCCAAAAAGTCAAATCAAATTGCACCATTCGAGCAATGGCTTGCCCATCTTGTTTGGTGCTATAGACACAAGATGCCCACTCATCAGAAAGAAACATCCGCTGCAACTCCATCATAACCTTATGCATAGACTGAAGAGAAATGAAGGAAGTGGCGAATCGTGCGATTGCAAGCCGCATCAACTCCTTGTTTCCCGTGAAGCGTCTCATGAGTGAAAGAACATATGTATGATTGTATATATATTTTGTCACACTCCGAGCTGAATCAATGACTTCTTTGATCCAAGGAAGTTTTCCCATGTCCTCTAGCAACAAATCAATGCAATGGGCAGCACAAGGAGTCCAATACAAGCTTGCATACCTCTCCATAAGCATCCTCCCAGCAGCAACATAATTGGCAGCGTTGTCCGTAATGACTTGGACAACATATTGTGGACCTATCTCTTGGATAAACTTATCCAGCAAATCACATAATAAGTGTGCATCTTTAACATAGGGAGATGCATCGACAAATTTGATAAAAACTGTCCCCCTAGGACAATTGACCAAGAAATTGATAATGGATCTGCCCTTCCCATCAATCCATCCATCTGACATAATACTACAACCGGTGGCCGCCCATGACTGTCTGAGCTCATCTAATCTCCGGGTGCAATCAACCTTCTCCTCATCAAGGAGTCTCCCTCTCAAATCATTATAGGAAGGCCCCCTATAATCTGGACCAACAGCGCCAGCAACTTGAAACATGGCATGATAGTAGGTGTTGTTTTTGGCAATGTTGAAAGGCACATCACCCCATGAAAACATTTTGTCACAACTCTATCCGCCTCTTCCTTCTCCCTTTGTTTGAGCATGGTTCAAACAGAAGGTTGCCTCGAATACGATGCCACATAAGGTGAGGTTGAAGAAGGCACAGTGGAATGTGGGGGTCGTGTAGATGAGGAGAAGGAATGCATGTCACTTGTGGCTCCCATGGTTTGTGACTGTGTTCGAGATGCAAGTTCATCTTTGAATTCCTCCTTCTCGTCCCTCTTCTTAGCCATGTCAAGAATGGATTGGTTTGCAATACGCATCACTTCTGGGGTAACAGCAGGACAAACATCCACTTCATGCCCAACAATTTTGGCAAGGTGGTATTTCAAGTGGTTAATTCCACCAAAAATATCCTTCCCACATAGTTTGCAATTCAACCTTTGTCGATTATTAGGGTCAATTGGCTGCCCATACTCCCACATTGGATCCAATGGCTTTGGCATTGTGTCACCTATGCCACAACAAACATACAAAAATGAATAAATTTTAAAATGTTCTTCTAAAAAATTTTGAAAACAATGAAATTATTAAAACATTCAAAGAAATGGGAGGGTGGCCTACCTAAAAGGATAAAACCCTATAGGCTATGATTGTAATGGCAAATCTACACCATACACTAAATCTAAACCTAAACCCTACATTAAATCTACATTAACCAACAAATCTCAAGCAAAAAAAAAAAGAATGAAAGTTCAAACTTCAAAGGATACATACCCGATTAGATGGCAAATGCAATGGAAGCTTGATGGTTTGCCTTTGCCCCCTTCCTCTCTTGTAGAAAATCGCCCAAGACGTCAGTGCTCCACTTCCTCCAAGCCGCAAAGTCCAAATGAACCAGAACAACCCATCCGCGGCCTCTTTATGGCGAAAAAAATTAAATTTTTTATGAGCAGGCCAATATTTTCCATCGAATCGCGATATATTCGGAATTTATCGCGATATTTTAATGTGTCGCGATATATTAAAAAATCGGGAATTTATCGCAATATTTTGGTGGCGATATATCGCCGGCTCCTTTGACTCGCGATGTCGGCGATATATCACCGATATATGTAACTATGTGAGAGTTATGTCACCTCCCCATACTAGCATGTTTGATTAAAATCCCAAAGAAGCAACATTAGAGAAAATTTCAACTCAAAATGGGCCTCCTATGGAAAATAATAAAATAATAGTTAAAATAATAAAATAATATTTATTAATTTTGAAGGGAGAAAAGAAAAAAACTACTCTTTTTGTTCGTATTTTCGACATATCTCCCTGTGTTTTTACTCAAATTTTGATCGGGATAGCTCGTTGGATGCAGAATAACGAGCTCTCTCGATAAACTACTCTTTTTGTTCGTATTTTCGACATATCTCCCTGTGTTTTTACTCAAATTTTGATCGGGATAGCTCGTTGGATGCATAAATAAATTCCGCATCCAACGAGTACCCACTCGGCATACTTTTGACGGACACCGCTACACCAAAAACAAAAAATACCTGAAAAAACGTGATGATACATCATCACGTCAAAAGTATGCCGAGTGGGTACTCGTTGGATGCAGAATAACGAGCTCTCTCGATCGAAAATTGAGTAAAAACACAAGGAGATATGTCGAAAATACGAACAAAAAAAGTAGTTTTTTTTATGATACCTATCCCCAAATTTATATTAAAAATTGTTTAAGACCTATACGGTATTTCAAATTTAAAGCAATTTCATTGGCTAACACATGATGACATGGCATTTGAATTAGGGTTGAAAGGCCCATTTTGAGTTGAAATTTCCTCTAATGACTAGCTCAAGGGAACCAAAAGGGAAAGGTCGATGTCACCACACTAAATCCGCTTCCAAATTTCGTTTGGCTCTTCTCCAACTCAAGGGAGGTAGTCCCTAACATAAGATTACCAGGGCAAAGTTAATGAGGAGCATATTATCAAAACTATACCAGACCCAGCAAAACCAGCCAATCCGACTGGTTTTGGGCAATTTCCATTTTGAGTCAATGTTTTGGACCAGAGATGACCAATTTTGTACTGTACCGATCGATTTTGTACCCAAACCGGCTGGTTACGTATGGAACCGACCATAAATGCCCAACCTAACCAATTTTGTGCAGAATCGGCCAGTTTTGAACAAGTCCATACACCATGGCAATGGAGATGAAATTTCTATCGAAAAAAGGAAAACCCTAGTAATAATCAATAGCATTAAATGGTAATATTAATTCTTAAAGTAAAAATGACATGCTCCTTATCTTTCATTTTCTATCACTTTTACTTAAATTTTTAACATTACCATTAATTGTTTCAGGATGTGTGAGTGGTTCCAACCTGATAGGACTTCATACACAAAAAGTAGAATCTTAGATCCCAATCAAAATTCAACAACATTAACCGTTTCCAGGATTTCGGGATTACAACGTTTACACTAAATTATATCATTTACAAGGGTGTGAGATTGGAATTTAATCAAGCATATGAACCCTTCTATGTACCTTGATGAGAGTGGTGTTGATTGTTGAACTCCTATGTCATGACCTTAATAAAAATGTACCCTTGACTCAAGCAAGATCGCTTATTAAGCATGGGAAGCTTTTTCTACCTTATTTTAACGCTTGGATTAGGAAGTTCCATCAAAATTGTAAAGTGTTGACACGTCCTTGGAGGACAAACTTCGGGATTCGAGGCAAAGGCAACGGCCAAAGCCTAGAAGAGGGGGATAGGGTACTACTATTGATGAATAGGATCCCTATATAGGCAATGATTTTGATTATATGTAGTTATTTGTTGTAGCATGAAGTTTTTTCGACTATAGAGGCTAGTTAGAGACTCTCTGTTTAGGTCAAATACAGATTGCACTCAATGTTATTTTAGTTATATGCACCTTTACTTGCTATATACATGAGAAACTTTGTAAATTTGTGTCTAATGGTTTGGATTCATATGGATGCACATTAATATATATGTTTTTTTTTAATTTCAATATTTTATGTATTTTTTGGTCAACCAGTTTTTTGGTTCATCTTTTTTTGGTTTTCGGCCCAGTTCAAATTTTTGGGCTTGACCGATCTGATTCAAATTTTTTGGCATGACCGGTCCGATTCAAATTTTTGGACATGAATAGTTCAATGACCTCTCCAGTTCTGATAACTACTATAACCACCAAGGTGATTTGAAGAGGTTTACCTAGCAAAATGTTTGTTTTTGTGGTATACAAATATAGGATGGGAGGATGAAGGGCACTAATGCCAAAATCAAGTGAAAATGGAGTCAAAGGATCACCAACTACGAGGGCCTTGAAAAATATGTCACCAAGAGAAGAGAATTGAATCCGCTAACCCAAATCTACATAGTGGAATGATGGTGAACTAGGGTTTACAAGGAAAGGCATCAAATGAAGGGAGCAAAGATACAACACATAGATCATGTATGAATAAGATGACAAGAAAGGATGAAGGTGAGCTTAATTTAAAACATCCTTCTCCAATAAGGTAGTACTTGTTGATGTTTCTCCAGGTTGTAGCATCAGGGAAACATTCACTTACGGGAAATGGTTGGCTAGTGGTGAATGATATATTCACTCACAGGAAATGCCTGGTTAGTAGTGAACGAAACATTCACTCACAGGAAATGGCAATATAATTTGGCTAGTGGTGAATGGCCCAGGAAGGGGCAATGCTTCTCCCAGGTCGTATGGTGTGGAGATGGGCCCCAAGGTGCTCTCACGTTGCTTGCTCTAGGATGGAGTGATCTATTCTCTTTTATAGTGTCTGACTTGTTTATCTAATAGGGTCTTTCATCCCCTTGTGGAATATACAAGTCTAGCCTAATGTTGAATCGACATAGACTCTAAGAAGTGTCTAGGACTTCTTAGTGCGGGTCTATTCAACATTAGGGCTCTATGCATGAATAGACGTGCACGTGAGCAGATGATCATCCACAAGGACAACTTTTTTATGAAAAAGAAATAACCAAGAAGACAAGTCAACCATTGAAGATACCCCAAATAGCATTGAAGAAGTTCTTAGGAAGAATTGAAGACCTAGAAGACAAGTCGTCCCTGAAGATAAAATGAAAAATTCAAGACAAAAAGACAAGTCATCCCAAAAGTGAAATTCAAGTGATTTGAAGTGTATATATGACAGCTCCAGCCTTGCATTCATCACATCTTCTCTGCTACACTCGTGTGCACTTTCCAAGAGGGCATAGCAAATATCCAAGGAGTAATTTTGTGGTTTCTTATTGTCTCTAGAAGATTTGCTACCCTTGCTCGGGTTTCTTGTGAAGAAGGGTGCACATTTCTATGTGCTAGTGTTTTTCTTCATGATTGGTGTTACGCTGCACCTGTACCCAACGCACCTTCATGTGTGCACCAAGGAGAGACGGCCAATTTTTCGACCAGGAGGGGTGCTATCGAGCAATGGTGGTCATGGTTGGGCGCTTTGGTCATCCTTTAGGGGTACTATGGCTTAATGGCACTACTGACTGCCTTTTATTGGGGTTTTTAACCTCAAGGTTGGTGTTTGGGACCCCTAAGGGTTGACAACTGGGTCACATGGCTCCATATCCTGTTTATGTACTCTAGTGGCCTTTGTTTCAGCTGTGAGACATTCATCTCCCTCCACAGCCACTTAGGACACCTTCTTGGCCCTTTAGTCAGCGGGTTCCTGCTCTCCCTAGCCTTATCTCCTCAAAGGAAAGCCACCCTCCATGCCAGGCCTTTTCATGCTTTGAGGAGGGCATTGAGGGATTTTACAGCATTCTAGGGGTTAAATAGGGTATAACACCCTCCCTCCAAGTCACTCCAGCCTTTCGTTCGAAGTGATTTGTTTATTTGAGCGTGTTTTGGCACCTAAGGTTACTAATATTCCAGGTAGCCTACCTTAGCCCTACCTTAGGCTATATTTTATTATTATTTTCTTTTAAATTTCAATTGAAATTTTAAGTTGACTTATTTTAAGGCATGTAGGCCTGCATATTTTACAAAGTGAGTGTGAGATCATATAAATAGATCTCCTCACTTTTATTTTAAAGACATAACTTCTGGGATAATACACTATGCACTTGTTTCACCCCTGCTAAAGCTCTTTGGATGGATGCGCTCCTCTTGAGGAAGTTTTTAGGGGTTACTGCAAGTTTTCTCTAGTAATTCTTTGGTGTAGTTCTTTGCTTGGTGATGTTTTGATTTGTTGGATGAACACGAGCACAAAAAGGTCAGGCTTCTCAGCTTTTTGTATGAATGTTGGTGGATGTGCATGTTCAAGTCTCAGTGGTAGCCCTAATGCTGAGATTTTTCCTATGATAGGCCATTACCTTTCATTCTTGTCACCTTAGCAAACTGAGAAACGTCTCTTTGTGAGGGAGCCCTAGGGCTTCTCCTTAGTTTTTCTAGGCTAGTTGTTTGACCTAGGAACCCTTCCTCTCTAGGTTAGCCATCCTACTTGGATGCCCTAGGTTGTGGTAGGGCTTTTTGCTAGGGTTAGTTCCCTTGGTTCTCACACCTTTTCTCTTCTAAAGAAACCTAGTTCTAGGGTTAGTTTAGTATTAGTTTTAGGTCAAATTTAGGTCTGCAATTTTATCTTAGAAACCCTAAATATCAAAAAATTAATTTTTTTTTGCAATTTTGGGCCTCCCTAAAATTTCGGCCACCTTCCCTACAAATTTGCTCTGCCCTCGAAACCCCTAAAAACCTTAAGCAGAATTATAGGAAACCCTAAAAATACAAAAATTGCAAAAATCTCAAAATTTGACCTTAAAGGCCTTAAAACCAGCGAAGCACGACTCGTTGGAGACTCGCACGTACTCCTGAGTCTGCTCGAGTCAGCACTCACGACGAGTAACCGGACAATACTCGTTTTGAAACTCGTCAAACGAGAACAGACTCGTTGATGCTCACTACATACTTGCTCGGACTCGCCATAACGCAAGAAAAAAAAAAGGACCCTACAGCTAAGTCACAAGGTTCAAATCTGCGTAACAATGGTAGCTAAAGATGAGGGTTTTTTATAGTGAAATCTTGAGTACGCGTTTATAACAGCTCCAACGAATACGGTTTCAGTTGCATTCCAACGATTCCTGCATTAAAATCATTGGATGTCAGAGCATCTTCATTGGGCATTGACTAAGTCACAAGTTTCAGATTGAACCCTGCTCGAAGGATCAAACTCTCCTTGAATCTAGTTTTAGGATGGATTGAGTTAATAGTCAACCGGTCGAGCCCTTCGCGAATGGATTGAAATAAATGGTCAACCGGTTAGGCCTTCAAAAAAAATTTAATTTTATAGTGTAACTTAAAAGCCTCCGTAAATAATTCATTTAAGAATTTATATATTATACATTAAAGTTATACATTTTAAATTTATATAATAAAATTATACAGTAACTTAAAATTTTATATATTATACATTAAATTTATATATTAAACTATTAATTATAAAGTTAAAGTTATATTTGTTAGAGTTACTTGTGGAAACACTACGCATGTTTTTGTCTTGTATGCGGAAGTGACCACTAGCTAGGCTACTTTACTTTGTAATGTTGTTTTATAAAGTTTAAAGTGACTCTTATGAAAATGGGACTTTTTATAAAGTATTCCCTTGTTTTAATTTTATAAAGTGACTTTATGAGATAAAGTGCACTTGTTTCTCAACCCTTGATCTTGAAAAGGCAAGATTTAATCCTAGCCTTTGGGTTTAGGGAATGGGTAAGGTGAAAAGTCACTCTCAAGTTATAAGGAAAGCATTTCCAAGAGTGAGCATTTGGCTGAGTTAATTGCAGAGAGAGAGGGCTGCAATTTTTCTCAAGTGGGCACGAATCCCAAGGAAAAAAAATTCTAAAGAGGGCATGAATCCTAAGGAGCTGGGCACGTTTCCCAAGGCATTTATTTCTATTGAGAAGTATTAATCTGTACAATCTATACGGTACAGCAATGGCACAAATTTCGAGAAAAATTTTGGGCACAATTTTCGAGAAGAAAAAAATTCTCGGCACGAAAGTTCGTGCAGTCCATACAGGTCGTACTGTCAGCTGGGCATAGAAATCGAGGTGGGAATAGAAATCAAGGAATCCAGTACAGTCATTTAATGTGAAAATAAATGTTGTTGTAAATTAATTTTCTGCCCGATAAATGCTGCAATAAAATTTCTCTTGGACTGGTTTTTCCAGGGTCACATTGACCAAATTTCTGATGTTTTATGGGTTTATCAGTTTGTTGTTTTTTATGTGATTTTCCGCTGCTACATACTTAGTTTCAGTGTTTCAGCTTGTTGGGTTATTGATTTAAATGCTTGAAAGGTGTTTTTATTAATGACAAGTCTCAAGTCTGAAATCTCGGTAAACTAAGTGTATGACAAAAGTATGGAATCTTTGTCAATATTTCTACATTGTATCAGAGTTGAGGCTCTGTGTTAACACCTGATTGTGGGTACAGCAGTAGTGTTGAGTTGTTGGGAAAAGGTTCTTGCTATGTTTTTTAACAACTTGTATATTGGAAGAACTTATCTGGATGTGATTTGCAGGTGGTGGAGAAGAGTGAAGCTATTGTTCTTTTGCTGGTCTATTTTTTTCTTTGATAGCAGAGATGGTTGCATGCATCAGATATGAGGATCGGTTGGATGGAATGTCTAACTATTTGCAGTGGAAAGTCAGGATGACAATTGTTCTCAAGGAAAACAGATTATGAATCATAGTTAGCACCATGGTAAATCCTCCTCCTGATACTGATCCTGTTACTTTGGATATCCATGAGGTAAAAGAGGCCAAAGCCCAAAGGTTGATTCTGGATGGTATAAGGGACCACCTTATTCCACATGTAGCTGAGAAGAAGATTGCTTACAATATGTGGACTACATTGAAAGGCTTGTATGAGGCTAAGAATGAGAACCGGATAATGGCTCTCAAGGAAAAATTGCAGGGAACCAAGATGGCCAAGGGTGAGACTGTAGCTTTTTTTCTTACCCAAGTGGCCCTGTAATATCTCAAATATTGATATTCTATTGATACTGTGTATAATTCTAACTCGTACACTCAATCTTGTGCAAAAATACGGAATAACTGTGCATGCAAGCGTGCCATGCAAAAATACCCTAAAATATAGTGGAATTAAGGCTAGGGTTTGCATAAAGGAATTTAACACTTACCACTGATAACTCGGCTGATAATACTCCTGAGATAGGCTGCATGCATAAAGTGTCGAATAGGTGAAGTATCAGTGCTACCTTCCTGATGTTGACGCCCAGTTGCACACGTGTGCACCCCTCAGACTGAAGGTGACGCTTTTGGAGGAGGAATGGTCAAATGCTGATGAAAGTTTGTGGACTTGTCGATCTTCTGCTGCCGGAGAGATAGACTCTCACATGCAGAGGTTTGGTTGCCTTAAGTGCCCTAGCGAATTGGTTTGTTGTTCTGTTGCTCACGCCCCCAGCGTCTCTGTTTTGTTGATAACTGCTTCAGGTGAGCAAACCGATGGCTGATAGTCACTCTATGTCGTAGGATAGGCCTGCCGAGAAAGAGGAAGCTAACATGCAAAGGAAAGACTAGGTTTTATGGTCCCAACGAATCCTTCTAAGGTTTCCCAACTATTTCCAGCTGCAAAACGTGGATCTGCCAATAATCCTTCTGAGTGTGTTGGATCCCTGGATACTGATGTATATGATGAATGCCATGGATAAACCTGGATGATCTATCCCAAAAAGAGACTAGGGCATATATCTCACTACCGAACCCTCGTTAGCTGAAAACATCGTCTTCAACCCCAATTGTCACGGCTGCACGCTATGCTGCTGCTCAAAAACTCCAAATCAATCAACAATAATAATTGATAGTCTCTTTAGTCTCATAACTGCTCAAAAACTCCAAATCAATCAACAATAATAATTGATAGTCTCTTTAGTCTCATAACCCTCTTAAATAGAGTCTCATGCGCTTTTAGGGTTTGCATGTCACTTTTAGGGTTTCTGCTTCACTTTTGCATGCATGCAATTCTATTTTGATGTTGACTTTTAGGCCTAAGGAAATAAGGCTCCTTTTATCTGACTGATGACTTTAACACTGAATGAATGTCCTGACTTGCTCTAAGTATCAAATGCCCTCAGTCAATACCCTCTCATGTAGTAGCCACTCGAACCTATGGGAATTAAGTAGGTTAGCGGGTGTTTTGGGTGCTTAATTAGAGGGGGACATTATTGTCCTTCCCACTTGAAATTGCTTGTCCTCAAGCAACTGCAAACTAGGATGCTACAATACCTACTCTCGCTCCCATGTGGCATCCTCCATAGGTAATTCTTTCAATTTTACCAAATATTCTCGAATCACCCTGTTTCAGAGCTTCCTTTCTCTCACCTATAGGGTTCTCTCTGGAATCAGTACTACCAGCCCTTCATCATCTAAGGGAGGCAACTCGGTGGATGGAGCAATGTGTTGTCCTAATGTTTTCTTGAGATTGGACACATGAAACACATTGTGAATCTTGCTCTCCTCCGAAAGTTCTAGCTCATAAGCTACCTCTCCAACCTTATGAACTACCTTGTAAGGACCATAGAAGCGAGGTTTTAGTTTTTCCTCTCCTTTTTTCTTAAGGGAAGATTGTGTGTATGGTTGTAGCCGTAAATATACCAGATCTTCCACCTCAACGCTCCTCTCAATCCTGTGTCTGTCTGTGTATAGCTTCTGCTGATTCTATGCTGCCTGTAAGTTCGCCCTCGGGACCTTAAGGATATCCTGACTGTCCTGTACCCAATCTTCTCCAAAACCTAAATCTGCGAAGCTCAGTGCCTCATAGCCATACAATGCTTTAAAAGGTGTCATTTGGATAGACATATGGTACGTAGTATTGTAGCAGTATTCCCCTAAGTGTAGCCATTTAACCCATGTCCTCTGTCGGCCTGATACATAATTGCGCAGATACCCTTCAACCCACTTGTTGACAATCTCTGTCTGCCCGTCGCTTTGGGGATGATAACTCGTACTTGTAACGAGTTCTGTCCCAACCAACCTGAATAGCTCCTGCCATAAGGCACTGGTGAATTTACTATCTCGATCACTGACAATGGTTTTGGGTAGCCCATGTAGTTTGAATACCTCTCTGAAAAATAACTCAGCTACCTATGTTGCGGAATAATCGGAAGAGATCGCAAAGAAGCGAGCAAATTTGGTCAATCGATCTACCACTACATATAAGCAGTCGCGTCCCTGTACCTTGGGTAACCCTGTAATGAAGTCCATTGAGATGCTTTCCCACTTCTGCTCCGGAATCGGTAATGGCTGAAGTAACCCTATCGGATGAGTGTGATTGATCTTGTTCTGCCAGCAGATGTTGCATTCCCACATGTGGTGCATTACTTCCCTTTGATGCCCTTCCATGAGAACCTCTCTCAGATCTGCCTGTAAGTCTTCAAGAAACCCTGATGCACCGATAACGTCAAGTCATGTGATGCCTGTAGGATCTTCTTTTTTAAGGTTGATTCTGGGTCAAGGTATATCCTTCCCTCGTAGTAGATGATGTCATCAATGAGTAGTGGCGCTCATAGTCTTCAGTTTCCTGCTCTCAAATGCAATCGGGTGATGGTTTTGCATTAGTACTGCCCCTAGTCCTTCCCCTGAAGCATCACATTCCATGATGAATGGCTGTGAGAAGTATCGTAGTGCCAAAACCGGGCAAGAACTCATGACGGTTTTCATTTCTTCAAAGGTTTTTTGTGCCAACTCTGTCCATGTGAATGCCCCCTTCTTTGTGAGATCGGTGGGTGGTGCAGTGAATTGAGAGAATCCCTTAACACACCTCCGATAGTATGTGCAAAGGCCTAGGAAGCCCTTTAGTTCAGTGACTCTCTTCGGCATGGGCCAATCCCTGATAGCTCTAATCTTCTCCATATGAACCTTTACCCCTTCTGCACTAATTATGTGCCCTAGATACAACATCTCTTTCATGCCAAATTCACACTTAGACATCTTCACGTAAAGCGAGTCCTCTTCTAGAATTCTCAATACCTCATCTAAGTGTTTCAGATGTTCCTCCCAAGTTTTGTTGTAAATTAAAAGATCATCAAAGAATACTAGCAAATACTTACGTAACTGAGCCCTGAAAATGTGGTTCATGCACGGCTGGAAGGTGGCTGGAGCATTGGCGAGTCCAAAAGGCATGACCAAGAACTCGTAGTGACCATAGTGGCGACGAAAAGCTGCTTTGGAAATGTCTTCATCCCTTACTCGGATCTGATGGAACCTCGAGCAAGATCAATCTTTGAAAAGTATTTGGCCCCTCGCAACTCATCCATTAGTTCATCAATCCTGGGAATGGGATACCTATTTTTTATGGTCTTTTTGTTGAGTGCTCTGTAATCAATGCACATTCGCAATGTGTCATTTTTCTTTTTATCTAAGACCACTGATGATGCAAAGGGACTAGAACTGGGCTGGATATATCCTAGTTCTAGTAATTCCTTGATCGTCTTCTCGATCTTGTCCTTGTATCTTTTGGGATGCCTGTATGGGGTGGTGATGACTACGTGAGTCCCCTCCTCTAACTCAATGATATGCTCAAATCCCCTGTCTAGTGGTCTACCTGCTAGAAGCTCCCAGAATACCTTCTCGTGCTTCTGTAATAATTCCTGAATATCCACTGGGTTTTGGGTGTTGTTCTCTGGAGGTTTCCTAAAGGTGACCAAACACTCTGCGGACCATTCTATGTCACCCTGCCTGAGCATGGCCTCCATTCTCTGTGAAGAGACTGGTTTTGGGGGATAAGTGTTTATGACCCTCAAAACCACCTGTTTCCCATCTGGTCCCTAGAATTCGATTTCCATTTCCCTGTAGTCTATAGTAATTTTTCCTATTGAATAAATCCATTGGACGCCTAATACTACATTTGTATCGGCCACATTCACAACATAAAATGAATCTATCATTTGGAAGTTGCCTAATGTGACATTCAATTTAGGAAACCAATAGTTGCACTCCATGTTAGAGCTTTCAGCTACTACTACAGTAAATCCCTCAACCTTCTCTGTCGGAACACTCCTCTTAGCCACCCATGCTACATCAATGAAATTGTGGGTTGCCCCCCCATCAATCAATACTCCTACTTTGTGGCCCTGTACTACTCCTCTGACCATGAGCGTATAAAACCTAGGTACCCCGGATAATGTAGCAATAACTCCCTCTGGTGTATCACCTTGGAGTGACTCCTCCTCTGTTGCCCGCAATTCCTCTGTTGTTTCCTGCTCGTAGTCCTCCCCTTCACTGTCTGAGTATACCTCTATGTAATGGGGTTTGGCCTTTCTTGAGCACCTGTGTCCTGGAACCCGCAGTTCTTGACAAGTAAAACAAAATTTCTTCTATCTCAAGTCTTTCCTTGTGTCATCATCTAACCAAATTTTCTTCGGTATGTCCGGCTGAAAAGGTTTCCTATCCTTGTCTCTAACTGGAAAGTTGGTCTTGAGTGGAAACCTGTTCTTTGGGATTGAGTCCTAGAGATCTCTGGCTCTGTTGATCGCATCCTGTAAGGTGGGGGGCTTGTAGGCTTTCACCCATCCCCGTAGTGGTTATGTCAAGGCCTCAGTTAACAACATAATCAGCCTGTTCTCCGACACATCAGCCACCATAATAGCTACCCTCTGAATTCTGAGATGAAGGCCTCAACGCTACCTGTCTGCTTGAGTTGAGCCAACTCTCTGAACTGTATCTTCGAGTCCTTCCTGTCAAACCGCTCCATGAGCTTCTGTGTGAACTCACAGTAGGAACTGATGGTGTTGTGACCCAATGTCACTAGTTCATGGTACCACCACTCATGAGCCCTCTCCGTCTAGGTGGAGTGTAGCCAATTTAATGGCATCTGTCTCTTTCATGGGGTTGAGATGGAAATAAGTATCCAACTTCTGAACCCATATCCTCGCTGAACCTCCGCGAGCCCCATCAAAGTTTGGGATGGTCAACCTACCCAAGGTTTTCTGCAACTCGTAATTATGATTGAATCCCTTGTTGAAATTCTTGGGTCTGTTCCTACTCTTCATGTTGCAGAAATCTGAAAAGGATATGGATGCATGAAACTCATCCCCTAAGTCCCTGTATTCCTGTAAATAGGCTCCAAATGGTTCACTAGGCTCTACCGGCATGACTGGTCCTGCTACTGCATCTGCCAGGAAGTGAGGCATAGTAGGCCTTCTGGAAGGTCTGTTATATATGCGGGGTGTGTTTTGAAAATTGGTGTATGCATGCTTCCCACTACTGCTTGTAGACCCTCTATCTACAGATGAGAGAGGTATACTACTATTACCTGGTTTTGGTTTCGCCGACAATCTGTTTATTGCATTTAGTACGTCATTTTGCCCTTTGGCTAGGTCCTGCAATGCGTTTACTAAGCTATGAAACTCCATCCTGTCCTCATCTTCTCCCGTTCCTTTTCCCTTGTCAGAGTGTATACATGTTGGGTCCATGTCTGAGTTGGTATCTTCAAGCTAGATATCCTCAAATTTCTCCATGTACCTACTCTTCCTTCTCCTATAGGTTACAAAAGTGTCTTCTTCTGTATTCATTTACTTCTCATGTTCAAGCCCACAGCTAGCAAGGAACATGCTCTAATACCACTGTAATATCCCAAATACTGATATTCTACTAATACTGTGTACAATGCTAACTCGTACACTCAATCTTGTGCAAAAATACGGAATAATTGTGCATGCAAACTTGCCATGCAAAAATACCCTAAAATATAGCTGAATCAGGGCTACAGTTTGCAGAAACGAATTTAACACTTACCACTGATAACTCGGTTGATAATATTCTTAAGATAGGTTGCATGCATAAAGTGTCGAATAGGTGAAGTATCAGTGCTACCTTCTTGGTGTTGACGAAGGATGAGTGAATGAGATTAAATGAGATGAGTGGATGAGATTAAATGCTCATTAAATCTCATATAAAATTAATTTCACTCACCTCACTTAAATTTTTCCAAAAAGTGACTTTATTCTCTAAAGTCAAATTAAATGCTCATCTCAAGTCATTTAATGCAAGGGTCACTTTATTTCCCCCTTTTAAGTGACTAAGGCTAAAGTCACCTAGGGGAACACTTTCCTAGGTACAAAAATCAACATATTGGATCTCTCCTTTTCCTCGCAGCCTTCTTCTTGGTCCCTTTTACCCCCGGACCTGCCCTAGGGGCAGTCCTTCGAATGCACCCTAAAACCTTGGGTCCACTATTGTTGACAAGTGACCCAGTCCTTCTCCTACACCTTCACTGCCATTCATTACCCTATCTTAGCAGCCCTTTCATTTAACCCGTGGTCTTCCCAAGTCTCCTCTCCCTACTACCTTCAGTATTGTTTCCTTGGGCTGCCATAAGTTCACGGTCACTTTAGTGACAGTCCTCTTCTACCTTACAAGCTAACAAGGCAAAGGATAGGAGGTTAGTAAAAGTGGATCATTATCAACCTTTTCATCTTTCTATAATCACACAGGAATACCACTTTGTTACTGTACTTTTTTCATACACAGTCTGAAAAATACCACATAAATACAAGTTTGTATATGGCTATATTATGGATAGTCAGTAAATGCAAAGTTGGTCGAATGATCACATTTGAATGCTGTTGTACTAAATACATACTGCTGGTGCATATACTACTTTTACAATTTCATACCTCACATTGATGCATGTTATGGAATGTTTTCGTGAAAATGGAATCTAGATACACAAATGATACATTGAGGATACTGTTAATATTTTGATGCTGCTATAAATCGCTTTATATACTGCTGAACATGTTGCATGCACACCTAAAAGGGACTGATTTTAACACATGACAAAGGGTGTTTATTTCTTATGATGAGAAAAGAACTGATTCTACCATAAATATCTACACTAGTATTCAATACTTGATGAACGTACTGCTGTACTTATGTGTTTTGGGGTAATGATAAATGCTGGTTCAAACAGTACTTTGAACCTAATTACACACAGGCACATCTATTCCAGACTCTATTATGCAAGGTTGGTTAAATGAGCAAGTTGGTATGCACTATGAAATCTTGTGAAACTCCTTAATGCTATTGCTGCTATACTGACACTGCTGGTACACAGAACACCTTTGCAACCTCAAACTTTAAGTTAGCTATTTCAACTAGGTATACATACCTTCATGAATATAGTTTTAACTTTTGCACAATTGGTACATTGGCTATACTGTTTTTCGTTGTTTTGTTTCACATGTTCAATGCTGATACAAGCATTTGACAAGAAGACACACATGCTTGTTACTTTGTGATAACGGCTTCTGCTTGAAGGTGTATGTTGTTTACATAGTAGGGTAAAACTAACCTTCGGGAGGATATATCGCTGCCATAAAAACTATACAAAACATATAACCCATTTACCCACCTTTTAGACTCCAATAGGCACTAATCACTAACAACCTCGAAAGAGAACATTCTGGTGTTTAGTGTCCTTGCAGGATTAAAATAGGGCTCTCCCCTAGGACGTTTCGGCTTCCGAAGTAGTTGGGGCAAAGTGACTAAGGTGACAGTGGTCACTTTTCCCACATATGCTTACCGGTGGCTAGGCCTTCCATTTCAACCGGTAATAATTGGTAATGTACTTGTAATATTGGACTGGTTCCTTCTAAGAAAAGTTGTTGGGTTTTCTCCCAAGTTGGGGTTTCCCAAGGTAAAATTCTTGCGTCTGTGCATTGTTGATTTTCCTGAGCAACATCAAGAGCCCTTCTCTTGGGAGAATGGGACCACCTGGTCCAGGACCACGGTGAAGACTCAACCCAGTGTTGAGTGACCATCCTGTTCAATGGTAGATATCTGGCCTGGGACCATGATATAGACCCAATTCTGCCCTGGGTAGACTCAACCCAGTGTTGAGTGACCATTCTATTGACTGGTAGACATCTGGTCCAGGACCACGATGTGCACCAGTCTAGTACTGGTAGACTCAACCTAGTTTTGAGTAGCCATTCTCTTGGAGAATGGAGGCACCCGGTCTGTTACCAGGAAGGCACTATAAGCCCTAGACTGGGTCTAGGCATGTGTGGCACTCTGACCCTTGATCTATGGGCTTTGTGTACTTCTCCAAGGATTAGCTACCCTTGGTTAAGTTACCCTAGTACCAGATCTAGGTGTCACAAAGAGTGTGAGATAAAAGTATTAGTAACTCTCTTGGTTTATGATGATGTACTTTTGGAATCAAAAAGACCACAGGGGCACTTAGAAAAAGGCTAAAGTCAAAAGTCAAAAAGAAATAAGGACTTTTTTAAATAAGGACTTTTGTAC
Source organism: Pseudotsuga menziesii (assembly GCA_001517045.1). Taxonomy (NCBI): domain Eukaryota; kingdom Viridiplantae; phylum Streptophyta; class Pinopsida; order Pinales; family Pinaceae; genus Pseudotsuga; species Pseudotsuga menziesii. The sequence continues at coordinate 5,183 of LPNX011050992.1, read as the reverse complement.
CATAGGTGAAAGTCAAAATTAAATAAGGACTTTTGCTAAAAGTCAAATAAATAAAAAGACCTTTTTGGTACAAAGGTAAAAGTGAAATTAGTAAAAGATTAAAATATTATTATTTTATCTTTTCTAATTTAATTTTGGCCCACTTAACAGGTGAATGAAGACTGTAAAAAAGATCAAGTCTTCTCATTATGATACACAAGTTTGCTCTGACAGGTAAAGCTATTGAAGAAGAATGTTTTCTTGCCTCAGCTAAGTCATCCTCAGTAAACCCTCAGTTGGGGTTTTTATCAGCAATTTTATTCTCAAAAATTATTGGGGCGGCTCTCTTCATTTTTCTAGGCAGCCAAGAGAAATTTCGGGCAGCCCCCTTCTCTTCTCACGGGCTGTCTATTTTTCTGCTTTTGGGGGCACTGCCCCTTTCTATTTTGGGAAGCTAAACTCGTGAGGTCCGAGGCTCTTTAGGCACCCTCGGGTAGCCCTAGAGCTGACCCTTGGGGCTGTCGTGAGCCACCAGCACCTCCGGGAAGCCCACAGGGCTCACCCGTGAGGGTGTTGTAGCATCCCGTGGCTACACAGCCCTCAAGGCAACCCACAGGCCACCCCGTGTGGACTTGGGCAAGCTGCCAAGCAGCACAAAGCCTCCACAGGGGCAGCCAGGCAGCAGCAGAAGGGCAGTCAGGCAGACAGAAGGGCAGCTAGGCAAGGAGAAAGGCAGTCGGGCAGCATTAGGACAAATCCGTACAGATCTGTATGGTCATACAGCAGCAGAATTACAGACTGCCAGGTACCTTCAGATCTTAACAGGGCAGCCTCTGATTTTTCAAGCAGGAGAGAGAAAAACTTGTTTTCTAATAAAGCCCTAAATTGGGCATTTTTTGTAAATCTGGAAATTGTGGATCTGGGGTTTGAAATTATCAGTCTGATTTTTTATTGAGAAATTTTACTGTAACTGTGGTTAAAATCCAAATCTGGGTTTGAGGAACTTTTTGAAGAATTTCCTAAGTCATCTCATTTACGAGATGAGCTACTAATGCTTTTGGGGTTTTTGTCCTTTGAAGGTTTCCCCAATGAAAAATCTTGTGTCCATTGTGCTGATTTAATGAATGTGTTTTTACTGCACTTATTATTTGTTTAAGGTTATCTGCAAATTTTTTAAGTCATGCTATTGCTAAAATTCAACATGCATGACTATGTTTCTATGATCTTGTGTTTTAGCTGCAATTTAAGTGGAAATTTTCAGTGTGCAATTTTCAATGATAACGTGAGATGAAATCATTGTTTGAAAGTCATTAGGAATAACTGAAAAATTGCACTGCTATACGTAAAAATTCAACATGGTATCAGAGCCAGGTTTGAAAGACAACCATTGATCAAGCTGCTACCCCAAGTCCAAAAACACATGTCTGAAAAAGCAAGTCCAAAAAGCACGACCAAAAAGGCAGTGCCAAAAAAGCAGGGTCGAAATAGTAGGGCTGAAAAAGCAGGTCCAAAAACGTAGGGTTGAAAATGCTGCTCCGAAAAAGAAGGGCACATTTATAGGTGGAGCCAATTTTTAGTTTTGTCAAAATTCAGTTTTGACCTATTTTGTCGGTACTAGGGTTTTTGAAACAAATTTCAAATTTCTGTCAAGATGGTGTCTAGTCTCAAAATAGAAGATAGATTGGTTGGTGCAGCTCTAGTTCAAGAACAAAAGAAGGATCTTTAAAAATTTAAGTGCTACAATTCTCATAAACATGGTTACTATGCTTCTTAGTTTCAAAATAAAAGGAAGATAAAGCAGCATGCATCAACAGTTGAAGTCGATGAGTATCCACCACAAAAGAAGACTAAACTTGACGAGGTAAGATTCAGAAGGTCCAAAGATTTTCACATGGAGATTGATAGTGAGCAGGAGACTCAGATGAATGATGGTACAGATCCCTCTAGTACAGTTGTTCATCCTTCAGACCATCACGAGGAATCAGTAGAGGTAGCAGAGCCAGTGGATCTACCAAGAGATGTTGCAGTGACCAAGAAGAGGCCAACATGGCTTTATGATAATTTCCAGGATGCATGGAGGCATGCAGCTCCCAATGGTACTTTCAAGGAGGGCCAAAGACCTCATAATTTCTCGAGTTATATGGAATTGATGAGTCATATCACTGATATTGAGCCTTCCAATTATGAGGAGGCAATAGGCCAGCAAGTTTCGAAGGATGCCATGATGGAGGAGTGTTAGTCCATCATGAAGAGTGATGTGTGTGAGATACTGTTGAGTCCTGAGGGGAAGTCAGTGGTGCCTTCCAAGTGGATCTATAAGATCAAGCATGCAATCCAAATCAACATCCGAGATGGCACATTATATAATCCATAGAGTTAGCTAGTTTGTATGTTCAGAGAGATACATGAGCCATCCAATTATGAGGACGCAGCAGGCCAACAAGTTTGGAAGGATGCCATTGTTGATTAAGTTGCCATTGATGCCAACGATGTTTGATTATTGATGCTAACTGTTGAGTCCTTGGTGCCCCTTGTACATCCCCTGAGGGTTAGTGTTTAGTTTGTGGTTGTATGTGTCAGAGGAGCCCTTTTGACCTTGTCCAAGCCCAAGCTTGAAGCCCTTGGAGGCCTTGGAACAATGGCAAAAGTCGTGGTTACCCATTGACTTGGTTAAGTGCCCCTAAGATGTATCTTGGTCCCATTTGAATCCATTGTCGAGTTCCTTGATCCTGGTTGATCTTTGGTTACTGGTCTTTGTAATGTCCTCTTCCTTTTAGGCCTTGAGGCCCATACCGCTAACCTATGTGATTCCTGTAGGTTCGAGCGGTTACTGATAGCTAGGGAATCAGATCAGGACTGATGCCATCCATAGAAGATCTAGGGCATCCTCACTGGGTCAAGAAGGACCACCTGGGCCAAAGGCCACCTTCATGCATGACCATGCTCCATGCATAACCATGCTCTTTTAGGTCTCCATCCGCATGCATGCAAGTCAACGGCAAATTAGAAAATAAAGTGACCTAATTAGGTCAAAGATTAGGTTTTGCACAGTTGAACTTTATAAATAGATGGTAAAGCAAGAGGAGACCTCACTTATGATTATTATTATTTTGGGAGCACTTGGATAGCAGCACAACATGCAGCACAGCAGTTAGGGTTGGAGACGGAGTCTTCAGCTAACAAGATTTCGGCAGTGAAACATCTGTCCTAGTCTTATTACGGGTAAGCCATACTGGTTCACCACTTGTTCTTCAGTTCATTCATCAGTTATATAGCACAGGGTATAGATTGTTGCAGTGGCACGGTGCAGCCGTAAAAGGGGGTTTTCAGCCAGAAAGCCCTAATCAGCTGTAGGGCCTCCAGCTCTCAGTTTCCTTCAGAAACTCAAGCACCAGTCTTATCACCAGCTACATATTCCGGCACTCCGCAATTATCAGCTCAAGCTAAGCTCATCCGAAGGAGTTATCAGCATTTCCGGACCACCTGGGACGTGAGCAGCTGCCTCATAGAACCAAGACGCCATCCTACTTAGAGGGTTCAAAACTGCAGTATATTCCAGCCAATCTCTCCGGCACAGCAAGGCTATCAGCCCTACAAATCGGCAGATCCATCGGACACCTCCTTCCTTGAGGGCGTCACCTTTTTCTCTGGTTGGGCGTATTGCTTCTGGGGCATTCACCGGAGGCAGGAGAGATCAGTTCCTCTCCGATCCAGTTCTCAGTGCTTGCAGACTTCATCTGAAGCAATCCAGCTCGTTATCAGTGGTAAGTGTGCATTCTATCTTACAAAACCCTAACCCTAATTTTTCCTATAAAATAGGGATTTTTGCCTGGCAGTTTGTAAGCCCAGTTGTATCCGCATAATTGTTTAGAAATAGAAAATATCGGGATTTGGGATATTACAGTGGTATCAGAGCTATTTTCTTGGCCAGCTGTGGGCTTAAGAGATGAAAAGTAGATGAATACAGAAGGAGATCCTTTTGTAACTTATAGGAGGAGGAAGAGTAGATACACAGAAGAATTTGAAGATATCCAGCTAGAGGATACCAATTCAGACATGGAATAGACAGGTATTCATGCGGATAGGGGAAAAGGAACGGGAGATGAGGAGGATCGGATGGACTTTCGCAACTTAGTCTCTGCATTGCAAGACTTAGCGAAAGGACAAAAAGAAGTCCTCAATGCAATCAGTAGACTGTCAGCGAAACCGGAACCAGGTATCAGCAGTGCACCCCCCTCACCGGTAGAGCGGGGATCTTCCAGCGGCAGCGGTAAGATGCAATACACCAACATCCAGAACACTCCCCACATATACAGCCGACCTACTATCAGGCCTACCATGCCTCACTTCTTGGCAGATACAGTAGGGGGCCCGGTCATGCAGGTAGAGCCCAGCGAGCCTTTTGGGGCTTATTTGCAGGAGTACAGGGACTTAGGGGATGAGTTTCATGCTGCTATGTCTTTCTCAGACTTCTGCAACATGAAGAGCAGGAACAGGCCCAGGAGTTTCAACAAGGGTTTCAGTCACAACTATGAGCTGCAGAAAACCTTGGGCAGGTTAACTATCCCAAACTTTGATGGAACTCGCGGAGGATCAGCGAGAACATGGGTCCAAAAGTTGGATACCTATTTCCAGCTCAACCCCATGACAGAGACAGACGCCATTAAGTTGGCTACACTTCACCTGGACGGAGAAGCTCACGAATGGTGGTACCACGAACTGGTGACATTGGGTCACAACACCATACATTCTTACGGTGAGTTCACTCAGAAACTCATGGAGAGGATCGACAGGAAAGATCCAGAGATCCATTTCAGGGAGTTGGCTCAACTCAAGCAGACTGGTAGCACAGAATCATTCATTTCAGAGTTTCAGAGGCTAGCCGTTATGGTAACAGATGTGTCAGAGAGCAGACTGACTATGTTATTCACTGAGGCCCTCATAGAGCCGCTACGGCGATGGGTGAAAGCCTACAAACCCCTCACTCTACAGGATGCTATTAGCAGGGCAAGGGATCTTCAGGATTCAGTTCCCAAAAACAAATTCCCTATGAAAACCAATTTTCCTGTTAGGGACAAGGACAGGAAACCTTTCCAGCAGGATGCGCCCAAGAAAACCTGGTTAGATGAGGACACCAGGAAAGATTTGAGAAGGAAGAAGCTATGCTTCACCTGCCAGGAACCATGGGTACCAGGACACAGGTG
>LPNX011050987.1:10686-46461 GCA_001517045.1 Pseudotsuga menziesii | reverse complement strand
GATGAAGAGGACAAAAAACTAGTTCACCTCACCTAGTCTAGCTTTTCTATTTTCCTTAAAACACTGAAAAAGCAGGGAATAAAGCAGAAAAAGCAAAAGGGCGCCTAGGAGGCTAGGACTAAAGTAGATTTTATTCCTTGGTCTTTCCCATGTGCTACATGATTCAAATGAGGCAAGTTTGACCACTATGGATAGGTAAAAGAAAACTTGCACAAGGTGGGACACATGAACTAGGCTAATAAGACAGAAATAATTAAATTAATGTCTAAATGGTTAAAATATGGGTTGATTATTCTAACATTTTATAAGAGTAGGATCATTTATATGAGTAGTTTCAAGGACTGACGATGGAACATCGTCCTCAATATGGACAATCGAAGGCTGAGCACCCTGTTGATTAGCTATAGAAGCAAGAATTGTAAGTACATTGTTCATGCTTCTAGTAACCCTTCTCGAACGAGCAAATACCAAATTTTTTGATTCAAAGCCTCCACTATCACAACATACTTGAGCTAGTTGGTCTAATTTATGCATAGACTCCTTGCTATGTTTACAAGGATTATTTGGCTCGGTGAGATTTTTACAATCAACAGCGTTAATATCTTTGCTTTCGGTTAACCTGTCCTCTGTTTTTGAAGGAGTAATATGACATTTATCAGATGAGGGTCAGTTTAAAGCTGTTTCAGAGCAACAGGGAACCAATCTACCAACATCATCATTATTGATACCAGCATTTATGGGTAGATTGGCTTCCTCAATCCCTTTACCCTCTGATTCAGTCTCAGGAACATTACTGACCTTGGGCTTTATAGTAGCCTTTCGTTTCTTACGAGTCTTTGGGGAGGGGTTCAGCCAATATTGAGTTGGCCCCAAGTGACATTTAGTTAAAAATTCATCCCACAATTTACCATTCAAAGACAGTTGATGATGTATTATGATTTTGACTAAACCATGGTGAAATAAACTTCTATCAAGGTTATCGAAACTTTGAACTGCGTGCGACATTTTTTTCAAACTTTGCCACAGATAAAATGGTAGATTAAGCCTACAGCCCTTTAATGCTAACAGGAGTCTTAGGTGGTAATAGTGTAGGTGAGAAAAACGTCCATCACAGGACACATACCTGACCAAAATCTCATAGAAGGCTCACCATTCAGGCTTCAGGAACTTGACAAAAACCCCTATCTTCAGTTTTGCATTATCTGGTAGTGGCAGAACAAGGATAGACACTTCTTTTTACTAACCTTACCACCTTTGAACCAGCGTTCTCCAATTTGTGGGAGCTTTGTAGCCTCTACAATTTTGGCTTCATTAATGATGAACTTAAAACCCCAAATCTGTGCAACGTCTTCTTTTAAATTCAAAGCAAACAGTTTGGTCACCTTTGCGTTATGGCCATCAAAACACTTAAAGAACTGCCCCCACCCAACCTACCTTCTCATCTGCTTCTATAAGCTCTGAACCTGAGATTTCAAAATGATTCAACGGAGCCATAACTTCCTCGACACTATCCTGGTTTCGAAATGGAATGAATGGAGATGTGAAGAGGGAGGGGATAGGTATCCAAGTGCATGACATGATGTGAAAACTTCACATGCTTTAAATCTGACAGATATGAGGTCTCTGTCTTTGGCCATTTTTATCCAAACCTAGCGATGATGAGTGTTATAGCCAACGTTCTGTTATGATACATGCATTACTAGCCACGACTAGTAGTAAAACTTAACCAATTCAACATATCAAGCATCGTTTGATTGATGGATTGTAAGTCAAGACATTGATTACACACAGTGGTCATGATGAGCTCGTACATTGTTACAAAATGAAAGGGTTATCAACATTAAATTCTGCTGATTCGATTCATCAATACATTCACAGCTGTCAGTTAATAATGAGGTGTTAGCCAAATCTCCATTCCAACACAGCGATCCAAGTAACAGGCATTATTAATTCGACATATGGGTGATGTATCCTTCTAAACTCTGTCAATTAATGGTCTCTTCCAAGTTTTCGTGAAAGGTGGTAAGTACGTTTATGGAAAAGGCGATATAGTATCGAAACCATACAACCTAATGTTTTGTATGACAAATAATTAATGACCTTCATTACCATTAGGTATGTATATACATAAAATTTCATAAATCTAGTTTTAAAACTTTTCTGAAATCCCATCGATTAATATCCTATATCAAATTTGATAGGATACTAAGTTATAAAACTATAATATATGAAAATTCCCATACGACACCCATTTATTTACTAACTATATATATACAAATTTTTACAAAGTCATGGTAAGATTTTACATATGAAATGTGAACATTAGGTTTACTAAGAATTTTAATTTAATAAGTCACCTTTAGTTCTAGGAGTTTAGAACTCATAATACCTCATCCATATCCAGCTTCAAATAAACTCAAAATATGTTTCATTGATTCCCATTTAGCATACTATCCCTTTAAGTTTCTTAAATCATATATAATCAGATAAATTTAACTTTAATGATAAAATTGATTATATAAAAATTTATGAAACTGACTTATGAAACTGACAGCAGCTAATTACCAAAATGTTTTCATCAACTCTTAATATGTCATCTTACTCTTCTCCAATTGAGAGTACCTTCAGAATCAAAGATTCTGAAGGCACTCTTTTATAATTTAAATAGGTAAATTACAAAAGAGAGCTGATTTCCCTTCATCCTAATGAGAAATGAAGGGGTTGTGGCTGACCGCCAACAAATGGCGACAACCTGGGCGAACCAGTTATCTCTGCTCATACAACTTACACTGATATAACCGAAATCTTAAAACTTATTAAAAATAATCAAAAATTCTTTATCTAAATAAAAACCATTATTTTATTCATATTCGTAAGTATAACTCAGAAATATTCCATCTTTTGAAACAGAAATTTGATTAGGGATAAACTTAAAAATATCTTGATCGAAACAAAGTACTTCATAGTAATAATAACCTGCACCATCAGCATAGAGCATAGAAATCTACTTTTCTGAAAACTTTCCAGAATCTGTTCCATAAACATAATAATTTTCTTTTTGTTTGCTTTTCTTTTCTTTAAACAATAATTCTGACTGAAGACTACTATCTGGGTATGGTGTCCCAATGTGATAGTATCATTCACGAGAGCAGTATGAAATAAGCAAGCCGGCTCGTGATGAGACCTCTTGTCTTTTAATTTTAAAATCAAAATCCATCACCCTGGTGATCAGAAATGAAGTTATCCCAGACAACACTGATGATCATGATTATGCCGGCTCGTGATGAGACCTCCTATTCTTCAATCAAAATTTATGTTTTTCTTTCAATTTCATTTTTTTAAATTTCATAAAATGAGAGATCATTACCCAGCATGGTAACCAAATGGTAATGTCAGTCATTAATATCACCGGAAAATGAATTAGCTGGCTCGTGATGAGACCCCTTATCTTTTGGTTTTTAAACCAAAAGCCATTGCTAGTTTCCTAATAATGTCATACTAGTGATATTTGTGATTCTAATCGGACCGGCTTATTACTAAGACCTTCTATCTCTCATTTTAGCATTTTATTGACTGGAACAAATCCTAAATAGTTTTCATATGGTAAATACTTTTGAAGACTGATGATAGAGGTCTGTAAGAGATTTTCAAAAGTACAAGCTTCGAAGAAGACATTTAATAAGCTATCCCCACTTTTACAAGAAAATAAAAAGGGGAGGAATAATCTGAGCAACACTTACAAATAAAAACAATGATAGGTCTTTTATAGATTTAAGAAACCTTGATCATCCTGAACAAATTTTTAAAAGATTTCAGTCAAATATCATAATTTTTCAGGCTCATGAGTAAACTAACTTTTGAACTTGAAGATTTATTTATTTACATTTATTTCTTCAGCTGCTAACTAAAGATTACTGACTGATTATATACAAAAATTTGACAGTCTGAAATATTTGACTCAACAGAACTAAAACTAAAAAATAACAGAATGATGTTTGAAAGTTATAAAAGTTTTATGAATTTCTCATCATCCTTAATTCTATGGACTATAATTCAGTTTATATACAACAATATAAATCTATTTACAAACAGCAAACATCGTTTATTTATAAAAATATAACTTTATTTACAAACAGCAAACAAATTATATACATTTTAAGACAAAAAATATTAACAGAAATATTTTTTCAGAATCAGTCCATTCACTGGGAATGTTTCGGACTGACCTTCAAGTGTTTGCAATCGAAAGGTACTTGGACCTATTTTCTCATAAATAGTAAAGGGACCTAACCACAGTTTCTGAAACTTAGTATGATCTCCCTTTTCCTCGTGAACTTTATCCCATTTTAAAACTAAGTCTCCCACCTGAAATTCTCGATTGGAACTAAAGTATTGGTCAAACCAAAATTTCACAATCTGTTGATGTTTTGTAAAGTGTTGTTTTGACTTTTCTCTTTCTTCCTCAAGCTTTAACAGATTATTAATTCTCTTTTCCATTGCTGGGCACTCTTCATCTTGAACAGACTGAGCTAACTGTAATGAAGGTAAGAACAAATTTGGTGGTAAAATAGCTTCAGTTCCATATACTAAGAAGAATGGTGAGTTACCTATCGCAGCCTTAGGAGTTACTCTGTCTGCCCAAAGGGCATTGTCCAATTCTATATGCCAATTACGATGGTGAACTCAAATAGTTCTTTTGAGAATTTTCAATAAATTTTTGTTTGTTGATTCAGCTAGACCATTCCCATGGGGATGATAGTTAGCTGAATACCTGATTCTTATTCCCTTCTCTAAAGCAAACTGAGTTAACTCAATTGATGAAAAATATGGAGCATTATCAAAGATGAGGGAATCTAGAATACCAAATCTTGTTATGATAAAGAATTCCAAAAATAATATAACCTGATTGGTATTTACAATCCTTAACGGTGCAGCTTCCGCCCAACGAGTGAAATAATCGGTTGCAGTTATTATATATTTGTGTTGCATAGATGAGGGAGGATTTATTGGCCCTACTATATCAATACCAAATTGCTGAAAGGGTCTTTCAGCCGCAACAGGTTGTAAAGGAAAAGCAAGTTTTTTAACCCTTCCTGCAGCAAGTTGACATTCTTGGCATTTTCTGACAAAAGTATAGGAATCTCGAAACAAGGTGGGCCAATAATAACCAGCCCTGAGAATTTTGTGTGCAGTAGTCTCTCCACCAAAATGACCTCCTATTGTTCCAGAATGTAACTCTTTCAGAATTACTTCTATTTCATCTTTATCTAGACATCGAAGGTATACCCCGTCTGAATTTCTTTGAAAGAGGACATTATCAATTAATAAAAAAGGGGCAGATTTCAATCTAAGTGCTCTTTTCCTTTTTGGTTCTAGGTAATCAGTGGCAGTTCTTGTTTCCAAAAGTATTCTTATGTCTGTATACCAGGAATCTTGAGGTCGAGGATAAAAATAAATTTCCCTAGTAAGTAAAACCTCATCAATGACAGTTTCAGCTTTATCATTAGGTAGATGAGCAGCTTCAGCAGCTAATTTACCTAATCCTTGTCCTTTAACTATCGTCGAGGGTTTAATTTCTAAGTCATACTCTTGAAGGGATATCATCCAAGGTGCCCTTTTCTCACCTAAGTCCTTTTGTACTAACAAGTTTATGACTGAGGAATAAGGGACAATTACCTTCCTTTTAGATTTCAATAAATATGGACGAAAATGTTTAATAGCTTTAAAAATAGCAAAGGCTTGTTTATCAACTTCATGGTAATTAAGTTCAACACCTTTGAAATTTGAACTCATGAAAGAGATTGGGACTTTGTTATTTTGCTGATTTAATTGGGTTAAAACTGCTGCATATGAAATATTAGAAGAAAAAGTATACAATATGAAATCTTTATTAAAATCTGGGCTTAGGAGGCTAGGAGCTTCTGAAATGGCTCCTAAAATTTTCTGAAATGATTCTTTTTCAGTTTGTCGCCAATTAAAAACAGCATCTTTCTTAATCATTTTCTGCAAAGGACGAATGATTTCGGAGAAACTGGGAATGAATCTCCTAACAAAATTTATTTTTCCGAGAAATGATTGCATTGCTTTCTTTCTAGAAGGATAAGTTATCTTTGAAATGGCTTGGGTTCTTTCAGGATCAATCATGATTCCATGCTTTGACACCACACAGCCTAATAGAATACCTTCTGAAACAGGCAAATATTTTTTTTTTAGGATTTAAGGATATTCCAAATTTTCTACATCATTCAAATACCTTTCTGAGATGATTAAGGTGATCAGGTCGATGTTTAGAATATACAGTAACGTCATCCAAATAGACAACGACTAAATGGTTAATTAAGCCTCTAAAACCAATATCTATTGCTCTTTGAAAAGTTGCTCCCGCATTGATTAACCCAAAGGGCATCTTGTAGTAGGCATATGTTCCCCATGGAGTTCTAAAAGCAATTTTCAATTGATCATCTAGGGAAACTAATATTTGGTTTTATCCTGAGAAACCATCAAGAAGTGATAGTATCTCAACCCCAGAGACCTTTTGAAGAATTTGTTCCATGGGAGGAACTGGGTAATTATCCTTTTCAGGAGACTTATTCAGATTTCTAAAATCTACACATAATCTAATATCCCCATTTTTCTTCCTAACTGGAACTAAGTTTACCACCCATTGAGTATGCCTGATGGGGAAAATGATCTTGGCAGCTAACAATTTATTGAGTTCCTTTTTAATTGTTGGTTCTAGTGACGGGTGATATTTCCTTGGCTTTTGTTGAAAAGGTTTTGACTCTTGTTTAATTGGAAATATATGTTGCATGACTTGTGTGTTGAAGGTTTTCAGGTCATCATATGTCCAAGCAAATACATCTTTGAATTCCTTAAAAAAATTTATAAATGTTGTTTTTTCTGCGGGGTTGCAATCTACTCCTAGGTTTATAGTTTGAGGATTTAGATATGTTCCTAAATTTATGGTCTCATACCTCATTTGAGAGCTATTAGTTTTACAATTAGGGATATTTCTAAATTTATCCTGCAAATCAAAGAACTTTTCTAATCTTAGTACTGAATTAGGGACTGCTTTTACCTGTTCAAAAGCTTTTTCAACTGAACAAAAATCATTTATTACCGAAAAATCCCACAGATTTTCGTCATGAGTGATTTCGTCTATTGCTGAACCCTTAAAGGTATCCGCGTTCATCAGAAAATTCAGTACCTGCACATCATTATCAAATACACACCAGTTAAAAATGTTATCTGGTATAGAAGGCCTAAAAATCAACTCAACTGAAAAGAAAATTGGTGAAAGATTTTCTTACGGAATTAACATTGATGCTACATTTGCCAACAAATCTGCTTCTTGATTTTGACCTTTAGGAACATAATTTATGTTAAATGCATCAAAATGTAAGATAAGGTTCCATACCTCTCTTTGATAACTCTGTAAATGTTCAGATAGGAAGTGAATGGAGTTACGAACCTGTCTGAAAATGATCTCGGAGTCACCATATACAATTAGCTCTTTGATGCCCAAATCAATTGCTTTTTTCAAACCTTGTATTAAAGCTTCATATTCCACCGTATTGTTTGTACAATTAAATTCCATCCTACAAGCTATACATGCTTTATTTCCCTGAGGTTCCACCAGTAGGCAACCAGCTCCTGCTCCTTCTTTAGATTTAACACCGTCAAAATATAAAGTCTAGATAGAACTATGCACAACCACTTTACTTTCTATAATATTCACAATATTTAGATTATCTACATCATTAATGGTTTCCGTGAGTGAAGAGTTAGGAAAAATAGATGTCACATTTCTAATTTCAGATTGTTGTTTATTTTCAGAAAGGGCAGAATTTTCAGCTTTAAAATTTCCAAATCCTAAATCATACATGTAATTCCCCATAATACAATCTCAAAATAAAACAGGTTCGCTAGGATCATGCAGTTCTGTGACAGTATGTTTCATATATTTTTCTCTATTTATCTTTATCTAATTTGACTTTCCATTCTTAGGTAACCATAATGTTGACTACTCTATGGCAAGGAATCCATTTAGTTATTGAGACCAATCCCTACTTAAAAATAGCCCATATGAATCTGGAATATCTGCAACAACAATATCTATAATTTGATAAACCGAAGGGTTACAAGCAATCCTGACTAAGACGTCTTTCATTTCTCCTGCAACCTTTACATTTGTCCTGTCCAATTGAGTTATTTGAGAATTAGATGGAACATATTTCCCATTCAATTTTTTGCATACTGATAAGGGCATCACATTGGATTATGCTCCAGAGTCTACCATGCAATTATGAACATTCCTATTGAAAATTTCAAGGTAAGTAAGAATGGAGGTGTGGTTGATTTAGAATTCTTACCTATAAGTGAAGCTTTATCAGCTGTTGCTTTTCCTTTTTCAGTTGTTGTTGAATCATTATTAGAACTATTTGCAGCAACATTTTGTTTTGCATTAGGAATAATGGAACTCATGGATGGATTTATAATATGACTATTAGGCATTGGGTAGATTTGAATAAGGTTGTACATACTGATGTTTGCATGTGTCTTCTTTAAATCTTCAATTATATCATATTGTAAATCTAATTTAGGATCATTTTGAATAGGCTGAGTAATTTTGGTTGATTGAGTCTGCTTTCCAGGTTGAGTTTGTTTATTAGGTTGTGAATTATTGTTGTCCTTATTTGTACTAGAACTTGACGAAGCTCCGGGGTTGTTTGCAAATGCTCTACTACGAGTATTATAGGCATGTTGTCCTGTAGGCAGACTTTTACTCTCATATTCTTTCACAAGACTGTCCCTGAAATGACCGTTAACTTGTTGAGGTTCCTCTGATTCTTCATCATTTTCTGATTCCTCTTCTTCTTTGTTTTCAGTTATTTCTTGACTAGACGGATTTTCAGACAAAGATAAAACAGCTCGAATTGTATTAAAAATCTCTTCATTTGTTGCTATGTCAGGTGGCGTATTTTTATTATTTGCATTCGGGTTTTGCCTAAATTGATTTCTGAAATATCCCCTAGAAGGAGAAGCTTCAGAATTAGTTTTCTTTAACCCTACAACTTCATTGGTTAATGTTCAAATAGCATTTTGCAGTTGTTCTATGTCAAATGCTTTGTCCTTTTCTGAATTGAGTTTTTCAGTCTTCCTACGGGGAAAAGTATCATATTTTCCACTTCTATCTGGTTCATAGGACATAGAATCCTTCTCAAATTTAATGGCTTCCTCAAAAGTTTCTACTAATGCTGTTTTCCCAGCTCTCTTAACAAACATCCCAGAATATTTCGGTAAAGCTGAGGTATAATTTTCAATAATTATATCCTCGAGTGGTTGGGAAGCGATTGGAATTTTGTTTTTTAATGTTAAAAACCTTTGATTGAAATCTTTGATTCTTTCTTTAGGCTCCAGTTTAATCCTAGATAATTCTAGGGCTAAAAGAGCGGGTGTCTTATCATCCAAAATTTTATCTAGAAAGGATTTATTAAATTCACCCCAGTTTGTGATTGATCCCTGAACTAACAAAAAATACCAAGTAGAAGCTCTTCCTTCAAAAGTTAGAGGAAACAATCGACAAACTACATCTTCATGCTGAACGTTCAGGGTTTGAACAACCAACATGAATTTGTCAACATGCACCTCTGCAGGTTCTTTGTCATCTGGGTTAAACTTAGGAAGAAGTTTATCTGAATGTTTAGGTAAAGGGTGTTGTACACCAAGGATAGCTACAACAGCTATTATTAACCAAGGGAGTTGTGGGTTAGGTGGATTAGGTGGAGGATTGCCTCCTCCTCCTACAGGTACATTTCCTGCCATAGGACTTGTTTCAGAACTTGAGGAACTTCATGAATTAGATGGTCTTGGACTATCAGGTGGTGATTCAGGAGGAGAAGGTGGCTGATCAAAACCTCCTCCCACAATTAATCTTCTAGCAATGTTTGTTTGAATATTTTGCCTTTGATGACTTTCAATCTGATGACGGGGAGTGCTATCAGCTACTTCCAAATTTTGAGTAACTATGGTTAGTTATGGATTATGTCGTTGTTGTCTAGGTAGACCATAATCTATTGGAGATATACCAATTTGATTAGCGTATGCTCTGGTGAGAATATGTCGTGATTCTTCTAAAGTTTGAGTGCTTTGTTCAGGAGTAAATGGAGATGTGAGAGGATCACGTTCAAGGATGCTCCTAACAGTTTCTATAAATGGTGATCTACTGACTTCTGGAGGATGTTGGCTGGTTGGAAATGTTTCATTAGTTTCACCTTCCATTACTCATTAACAGACCCTCCTTCTAGCACCATTTGTTGGCCCGATTTTTTGACCTTGGCCAACAAGGAGGTTATGCCCACACAATCAGCTTAAAGCAGCACCCGGTGTGTTTGGAATAGCAAAACCTCGTAGGTTATGGTCCTGCTACCAGCTAAATTTTTCTCTTAAGGAGAAACTAAAATTCAGCAAAATCTATCCTAATGTTATTTCTACCTAAATGAATCCTATAGTTAGTTTCAACTACCTAAATTGTCCTATAATTGCTTTCTTAAGGAAAGACTTTGATTTTTTGAAGAGTTTTTCTAAATATAAAGTCTGTTAAAATTATGCTAAAAATTACACAAATTGATTTAACAACTGTTAAATGTAACTATACTAAGATAATAAACACCTAAACTATCTTAACTATCCTATCTATCCTATCTCAGCTGAGATCAATTTTGAATACTATATTAATTATTAATTAATATAAGATGAATAGAAAGATAAATTGTATGATCTAAATAAAAATATTTAAGCCATACTCATCAAACTATTCTTCTATAACATAACTTATCAGAGAAACTAAAAATAAACAATTACTTCAATTTTCTGATATGTCTAATTAATTAATAACTAATAACCAACATAGATATTTGAATAAGAGATAATGTCCAGTATGAAACCACTGCAAAAATACAAATGATATCTAACATACATGAATGAATATCCTTATATCTTGAATTTATAGTAAAAATACTAATAAATTCGGTCACAATGACATATTAATTCAAACACAATATTGGGCTGACAAAGCGAAAATTATAAATAAACACAAGCATAACAAAGCATACTGTATTAATTATTAAAATAGAAGATCATATACTGAAATATAGAGTGTATCCAAAACAATACCAGTCATGATATCAACTTGGAGATTTCCAGTTACATCCCATATCCAAAGATCAAACTTCAGTAAGGAAATAAAACAAGCATCAAAATATATCTCAAGTATGTCTCTCTTCAGTCACTCCCCCCCCTTATGTTCATCAAAATTCATAACTTATATAATACTATCAGTTTTTTCGATTCAATTTTCCCATCAATGCTACATGCAACATTATAGGATTCCTATAACTATTCAAAGAGAATCGAATCTCCTTTTATCAGACACCTGTCACTAGAGGATAATAATAAAAATGACTAGCCTAAATATTTGTTGGTTCACGGGAACTAACAAATTCGTGGCTGCTATTGAAATTCCAGTCTTCAATGAACAGCCATGTCTTCCAACCAACATATTAAAAACGTCCTGAAACTGTGGAGAAGAACGATGACATATCCTCCTATGTTTAAACAAACAAAGCATCTCATTAAAAATCAATTAAAATAGATATAACGAAATAAACCATAATTTAAATGTGTGCCTGTAAAATCTGTGATTTTACAGGCATGTATAACAAAAAATTTATTACCTGTTTGACAGAGAAGCAACCCATGTACTTTGAAAAATGAGAATAACCATCAAGTTCTATTTTGAGGATCGACTGGATTCGGCTAATTTGGCTTTAAGATTGACAATCAATAACTTTTGTTTTTCTACTTGTTCAAGAAGATGTTGATTGGTACCTATCATTGACTTTTTCGCCCTTGTTGTATTGGTTCTTTTTTACATTCACTTCTTTCCACCTGTTAATCCAGTTCAACAATTCCTCCCTAAATGTCCTATTTTCTTCCTCTACCAATGCGGCATTAGATTGACATTGTTTAAGTTCATTTTTTAATTCTATAATTTTGGTATGGTATGCCCTTTCCAGAACTTGTTGAAGAGTTTCTTCTTCATTTTCACGGCCTGAATTGGTTTCCTGAGGAGGAACAGGGTTTTCAATGTTTTGACCAGATGATTGAAGACTGATAAACGATGGTTCAAGATCTAAACTACAGGTGTCCATATACGATGAAGCAACCTCGGCTTTACCCAAATTTGCACTAGTAACCTTTATAAGAGTAGGATCATTTATAAGAGTAGTGTCAAGGACCGACGATGGAAGGTCGTCCTCAATATGGACAATCGAAGGCTGAGCACCCTGTTGATTAGCTATAGAAACAGGAATTGTAGGTACATTGTTCATGCTTCTAGTAACCCTTCTCGAACGAGCAAATACCAAATTTTTTTATTCAAAGCCTCCACTATCACAACATACTTGAGCTAGTTGGTCTAATTTATGCATAGACTCCTTGCTATGTTTACAAGGATTATTTGGCTCTGTGAGATTTTAACAATCAACAGCGTTAATATCTTTGCTTTCGGTTAACCTGTCCTCTGTTTTTGCAGGAGTACTATGACATTTATCATATGAGGGTCGGTTTAAAGCTGCTTCAGAGCAACAGGGAACCAATCTACCAACATCATCATTACTGATACCAGAATTTATGCGTATATTGGCTTCCTCAATCCCTTTACCCTCTGATTCAGTCTCAGAAACATTACTGACCTCGGGCTTTACAGTAGCCTTTCGTTTCTTACGAGTCTTTGGGGAGGGGTTCAGCCAATATTGAGTCGGCCCCAAGTGGCATTCAGTTAAAAATTCATCCCACGATTTACCATTCAAAGACAATTGATGTTGTATTATGATTTTGACTAAACCATGGTGAAATAAAATTCTATCAGGGTTATTGAAACTTTGAACCGCATGCGACATTTTTTTAAACTTTGCCACAGATAAAATGGTAGATTAAGCCTACAGCCCTTTAATGCTAACGGGAGTCTTAGGTGGTAATAGTGTAGGTAATAAAAACATCCATCACAGGACACATACCTGACCAAAATCTCGCAGAAGGCTCACCATTCAGGCTTCAAGAACTTGACAGAAACCCCTATCTTCAGTTTTGCATTATCTGGTAGTGGCAGCAACAAGGATAGACACTTCTTTTTATTACCCTTACCACCTTTGAACCAGCGTTCTCCAATTTGTGGGAGCTTTGTAGCCTCTGCGATTTTGGCTTCATTAATGATGAACTTAAAACCCCCAATTTGTGCAACGTCTTCTTTTAAATTCAAAGCAAATAGTTTGGTCACCTCTGCGTTATGGCCATCAAAACACTTAAAGAACTGCCCCCACCCAACCTTTTCGAATAGAAGGGCAACCTTCTCATCTGCTTCTATAAGCTCTAAACCTGAGATTTCAAAACGATTGAACAGAGCCATAACTTCCTCGACACTATCCTGGTTTCAAAATGAAATGAATGGAGATGTGAAGAGGGAGGGGATAGGTATCCAAGTGCATGACATGATCCAAAAACTTCACATCCTTCAAATATGACAGATATGAGGTCTCTGGATTTGGCCATTTTTAGCCGAACCCAGCGATGATGAGTGTTATAGCCAACGTTCTGTTATGATACATGCATTACTAGCCACGACTAGCAGTAAAACTTAACCAATTTGACATATCAGGGATCGTTTGATTGATGGATCGTAAGTCAAGACATTGGTTACACACAGTGGTCATGATGAGCTCGTAGATTGTTACAAAATGAAAGGGTTATCAACATTAAATTCTACTGATTCAATTCATCAATACATTCAAAGATGTCAGTTAATCATGAGGTGTTAGCCAAATCTCCATGCCAACGCAGCGATCCAAGTAACAGGCGTTATTAATTTGACATATTGGTGATGTATCCTTGTAAACTCTGTCAATTAATGGTCTCTTCCAAGTTTTCGTGATAGGTGGTAACGTTTATGGACAAGGCGTATAGTATCGAAACCATACAACCTAATGTTTTGTATGACAAATAATTAATGACCTTCATTACCATTAGGTATGTATATACATAAAATTTCATAAATCTAGTTTTAAAACTTTTTTGAAATCCCATCGATTAATATCCTATATCAAATTTGATAGGATACTAAGTTATAAAACTATAATATATGAAAATTCCCATACGACACCCATTTATTTACTAACTATATATATATAAATTTTTACAAAGTCATGGTAAGATATTACATATGAAATGTGAACATTAGGTTTAATAAGAATTTTAATTTAATAAGTCACCTTTAGTTCTAGGAGTTTAGAACTCATAATACCTCATCCATATCCAGCTTCAAATAAACTCAAAATGTGTTTCATTGATGCCCATTTAGCATACTATCCCTTTAAGTTTCTTAAATCATAAATAATCAAAAAAAATTAACTTTAATGATAAAATTGATTATATAAAAATTTATGAAACTGACTTATGAAACTGACAGCTGCTAATTACCAAAATGTTTTCATCAACTCTTAATATGTCATCTTACTCTTCTCCAATTGATAGTACCTTAAGAATCAAAGATTTTGAAGGCACTCTTTTATAATTTAAATAGGTAAATTACAAAAGAGAGCTGATTTCCCTTCATCCTAATGAGAAATGAAGGGGTTGTGGCCGACCGCCAACAAATGGCGACAACCTGGGCGAACCAGTTATCTCTGATCATACAACTTACAATGATATAACCGAAATCTTAAAACTTATTAAAAATAATCAAAAATTCTTTATCTAAATAAAAACCATTATTTTATTCATATTCATAAGTATAACTCAGAAATATTCCATATTTTGAAACAGAAATTTGATTAGGGATAAACTTAAAAATATCTTGATCAAAACAAAGTACTTCACAGTAATAATAACCTGCACCATCTGCATAGAGCATAGAAATCTACTTTTCTGAAAACTTTCCAGAGTCTGTTCCATAAACATAATAATTTTCTTTTTGTTTGCTTTTCTTTTCTTTAAACAATAATTCTGACTGAAGACTACTATCTGGGTATGGTGTCCCAATGTGATAGTATCATTCACGAGAGCTGTCTGAAATAAGCAAGCCGGCTCGTGATGAGACCTCTTGTCTTTTAATTTTAAAATCAAAAGCCATCACCCTAGTGATCAGAAATGAAGTTATCCCAGACAACACTGATGATCATGATTAGGACGGCTCGTGATGAGACCTCCTATTCTTCAGTCAAAATTTATGTTTTTCTTTCAATTTCATTTTTTTAAATTTCATAAAATGAGAGATCATTACCCAGCATGGTAACCAAATGGTAATGTCAGTCATTAATATCACCAGAAAATGAATCAGCTGGCTCGTGATGAGACCCCTTATCTTTTGGTTTTTAAACCAAAAGCCATTACTAGTTTCCTAATAATGTCATACTAGTGATATTTGTGATTCTGATCGGACCGGCTTATTACTAAGACCTTCTGTCTCTCATTTTAGCATTTTATTGACTGGAACAAATCCTAAATAGTTTTCAGATGGTAAATACTTTTGAAGACTGATGATAGAGGTCTGTAAGAGTTTTTCAAAAGTACAAGCTTCGAAGAATACATTTAATAAGCTATCCCCACTTTTACAAGAAAATAAAAACGGGAGGAATAATATGAGCAACACTTACAAATAAAAACAATGATAGGTCTTTTATAGATTTAAGAAACCTTGATCATCCTGAACAAATTTTTAAAAGATTTCAGTCAAATATCATAATTTTTCAAGCTCATGAGCAAACTGACTTTTGAACTTGAAGATTTATTTATTTACATTTATTTCTTCAGCTGCTAACTAAAGATTACTGACTGATTATATACAAAAATTTGACAGTCTGAAATATTTGACTCAACAGAATTAAAACCAAAAAATAACAGAATGATGTTTGAAAGTTATAAAAGTTTTATGAATTTCTCATCATCCTTAATTCTATGGACTATAATTTAGTTTATATACAACAATATAAATTTATTTACAAACAACAAACATGGTTTATGTATAAAAATATAACTTTATTTACAAACAGCAAACAAATTATATACATTTTAAGACAGAAAATATTAACAGAAATATTTTTTTCAGAATCAGTCCATTCACTGGGAATGTTTCGAACTGACCTTCAAGTGTTTGCAATCGAAAGGTACTTGGACCTATTTTCTCATAAATAAAAAAGGGACCTAACCACAGTTTCTGAAACTTAGTATGATCTCCCTTTTCCTCGTGAACTTTATCCCATTTTAAAACTAAGTCTCCCACCTGAAATTCTCGATTGGAACTAAAGGATTGGTCAAACCAAGATTTCACAATCTGTTGATGTTTTGTAAAGTGTTGTTTTTACTTTTCTCTTTCTTCCTCAAGCTTTAGCAGAGTATTAATTCTCTTTTCCATTGTTGGGATCTCTTCATCTTGAACAGACTGAGCTAACTGTAATGAAAGTAAGAACAAATTTGGTGGTAAAATAGCTTCAGATCCATATACTAAGAAGAATGGTGACTTACCTATTGCAACCTTAGGAGTTACTCTATCTGGCCAAAGGGCATTGACCAATTCTGTATGCCAATTGAGATGGTGAACTGAAATAGTTCTTTTGAGAATTTTCAATAAATTTTTATTTGTTGATTCAGCTAGACCATTCCCATGGGGATGATAGTTAGCTCAATACCTGATTCTTATTCCCTTCTCTAAAGCAAACTGATTTAACTCAATTGATGAAAAATATGAAGCATTATCAAAGACGAGGGAATCTAGAATACCAAATCTTGTTATGATAAAGAATTCGAAAAAAATATAACCTGATTGGTATTTACAATCCTTAACGGTGCAGCTTCCGCCCGACGAGTGAAATAATCGGTTGCAGTTATTATATATTTGTGTTGCATAGATGAGGGAGGATTTATTGGCCCTACTATATCAATACCCCATTGCTGAAAGGGTCTTTCAGCCGCAACAGGTTGTAAAGGAAAAGCAGGTTCTTTAACCCTTCCTGCAGCAAGTTGACATTCTTGGCATTTTCTGACAAAAGTATAGGAATCTCGAAACAAGGTGGGCTAGTAATACCCAGCCCTGAGAATTTTGTGCGCGGTAGTCTCTCCACCAAAATGACCTCCTGCTAGTCCATAATGTAACTCTTTCAGAATTACTTATGTTTCATCTTTATCTAGACATCGAAGGTATACCCCGTCTGAATTTCTCCGAAAGAGGACATTATCAATTAATAAATAAGGGGCAGATTTCAATCTAAGTGCTCTTTTCCTTTTTGGTTCTAGGTAATCAGGGGCAGTTCTTGTTTCCAAAAGTATTCTTATGTCTGTATACCAGGAATCTTGAGGTGGAGGATAAAAATAAATTTCCCTAGTAAGTAAAACCTCATCAATGACAGTTTCAGCTTTATCATTACGTAGATGAGAAGCTTCAGCAGCTAATTTACATAATCCTTGTCCTTTAACTATCATCGAGGGTTTAATTTCTAAGCCATACTCTTGAAGGGCTGTCATCCAAGGTGCCATTTTCTCACCTAAGTCCTTTTGTACTAACAAGTTTCTGATTGAGGAATAAGGGACAATTACCTTCGTTTTAGATTTCAGTAAATATGGACGAAAATGTTTAACAGCTTTAAAAACAGCAAAGGCTTGTTTACCAACTTCATGGTAATTAAGTTCAGCACCTTTGAAATTTGAACTCATGAAAGAGATTGGGACTTCGTTAGTTTGCTGATTTAATTGGGTTAAAACTGTTGCATATGAAATATCAGAAGAAAAAGTATACAATATGAAATCTTTATTAAAATCTGGGCTTAGCAGGCTAGGAGCTTCTGAAATGGCTCCTAAAATTTTCTGAAATGAATCTTTTTCAGTTTGTCGCCAATTAAAAACAGCATCTTTCTTAATCATTTTCTGCAAAGGACGAATGATTTCGGAGAAATTGGGAATGAATCTCCTAACAAAATTTATTTTTTCGAGAAATGATTGCATTGATTTCTTTCTAGAAGGATAAGTTATCTTTGAAATGGCTTGGGTTCTTTCAGGATCAATCATGATTCCATGCTTTGAAACAACACAGCCTAATAGAATACCTTCTGAAACAGCAAATATTGTTTTTTTAGGATTTAAGGATATTCCAAATTTTCTACATCGTTCAAATACCTTTCTGAGATGATTAAGGTGATCAGGTCGATGTTTAGAATATACAGTAACGTCATCCAAATAGACAATGACTGAATGGTTAATTAAGCCTCTAAAAGAAATATTTATTACTCTTTGAAAAGATGCTCCCACATTGATTAACCCAAAGGGAATCTTGCGGTAGGCATATGTTCCCCATGGAGTTCTAAAAGCAGTTTTCAATTTATCATCTGGGGAAACTAATATTTGGTTGTATCCTGAGAAACCATCAAGAAGTGATAGTATCTCATCCCCAGACACCTTTTGAAGAATTTGTTCCATGGGAGGAACTGGGTAATTATCCTTTTCAGAAGACTTATTCAGATTTCTAAAATTTACACATAATCTAATATCCCCATTTTTCTTCCTAACTGGAACTAATTTTGCCACCCATTGAGTATTCCTGATGGGGAAAATGATCTTGGCAGCTAACAATTTATTGATTTCCTTTTTAATTGTTGGTTCTAGTGACGGGTGATATTTCCTTAGCTTTTGTTGAAAATGTTTTGACTCTTGTTTAATTGGAATTATATGTTGCATGACTTGTGTGTTGAAGGTTTTCAGGTCATCATATGTCCACGCAAAGACATCTTTGAATTCCTTAAACAATTTTATAAATCTTGTTTTTTCAACGGGGTTGCAATCTACTCCTAGGTTTACAGTTTGAGGATTTAGATCTGTTCCTAAATTTATGGTCTCATACCTCATTTGAGAGCTATTAGTTTTACAATTAGGGACATTTCTAAATTTATCCTGCAGATCAAAGAACTTTTCTAATCTTAGTACTGAATTAGGGACTGGTTTTACCTGTTCAAAAGCTTTTTCAACTGAACAAAAATCATTTATTACCGAAAAATCCCGCATATTTTCGTCATGAGTGACTTCGTCTATTGCTGACTCCTTAAAGGTATCCTCGTTCATCAGAAAATTCAGTACCTACACATCTCTATCAAATACACGCTAGTTAAAAATGTTATCTGGTATAGAAGGCCTAAAAATCAACTCAACTGAAAAGAAATTTGGTGAAAGATTTTCTGACGGAATTAACTTTGATGCTACATTTGCCAACAAATCTGCTTCTTGATTTTGACCTCTAGGGACAGAATTTATGTTAAATGCATCAAAATGTGAGATAAGGTTCCATACCTCTGTTTTATAACTCTGTAAATGTTCAGATAGGCAGTGAATGGATTTACGAACCTGTCTGACAATGATCTCGGAGTCACCATATACAATTAGCTCTTTGATGCCCAAATCAATTGCTTTTTTCAAACCTTGTATTAAAGCTTCATATTCCACCGTATTGTTTGTACAATTAAATTCCATCCTACAAGCTATACATGTTTTATTTCCCTGAGGGTCCACCAGTAGGCAACCAGCTCCTGCTCCTTCTTTAGATTTCGCACCGTCAAAATATAAAGTCCAGATAGAACTATGCACAACCACTTTACTTTCTATAATATTCACAATATTTAGATTATCTACATCATTAATGGTTTCCGTGAGTGAAGAGTTAGGAAAAATAGATGTCACATTTCTAATTTCAGATTGTTGTTTATTTTCAGAAAGGGCAGAATTTTCAGCTTTAAAATTTCCAAATCCTAATTCATACATGTAATTCCCCATAATACAATCTCAAAATAAAACAGGTTCGCTAGGATCATGCAATTCTATGACAGTATGTTTCATATATCTTTCTCTATTTATCTTTATCTTATTTGACTTTCTGTTCTTAGGTAACCATAATGTTGACCAGTCTGTGGCAAGGAATCCATTTAGTTGTTGAGACCAATCCCTACTTAAAAATAGCCCATATGCATCTGGAATATCTGCAACAACAATATCTATAATTTGATAAACCGAAGGGTTACAAGCAATCCTGACTAAGACGTCTTTCACTTCTCCTACAATCTTTACATTTGTCCTGTCCAATTGAGTTATTTTAGAATTATATGGAAAATATTTCCCATTCAATTTTTTTCATACTGATAAAGGCATCACATTGGAGGATGCTCTGGAGTCTACCATGCAATTATGAACATTCCTATTGAAAATTTCAAAGGTAAGTAAGAATGGAGGTGTGGTTGATTTAGAATTCTTACCTATAAGTGAAGCTTTATCAGCCGTTGCTTTTCCTTTTTCAGTTGCTGTTGAATCATTATTAGAACTATTTGCAGCAACATTTTGTTTTGCATTAGGAATAATGGAACTCATGGCTGGATTTATAATATGACTATTAGGCATTGGGTATATTTGAATAAGGTCGTACATACTGATGTTTGCATGTGTCTTCTTTAAATCTTCAATTATATCATTTTGTAAATCTAATTTAGGAGCATTTTGAATAGGCTGAGTAATTTTGGTTGATTGAGTCTGCTTGCCAGGTTGAGTTTGTTTATTAGGTTGTGAATTGTTGTTGTCATTATTTGTATTAGAACTTGACGAAGCTCTGAGGTTGTTTGCAAATACTCTACTACGAGTATTATAGGCATGTTGTCCTGTCGGTGGAATTTTACTCTCATATTCTTTCACAAGATTGTCCCAGAAATGACCGCTAGCTTGTTGAGGTTCCTCTGATTCTTCATCATTTTATGATTCCTCTTCTTCTTCGTTTTCAGTTATTTCTTGACTAGACGGAGTTTCAGACAAAGATAAAACAGCTCGAATTGTATTAAAAATCTCTTCATTTGCTGCTATGTCAGGTGGCCTATTTTTATTATTTGCATTCAGGTTTTGACTCAATTGATTTCTGAAATATCCCCTAGAAGGACAAGCTTCAGAATTAGTTTTCTTTAACCCTAAAACTTCATTGGTTAATGTTTGAATAGCATTTTACAGCTATTCTATGTCAAACGCTTTGTCTTTTTCTGAATTGAGATTTTCAGTCTTCCTACGAGGAAAAGTATCAGATTTTCCACTTCTATCTAGTTCATAGGACATAGAATCCTTCTCAACTTTAATGGCTTCCTCAAAAGTTTCTACTAATGTTTTTTTCCCAGCTCTCTTAACAAACATCCCAGAATATTTCGGTAAAGCTGAGGTATAAGTTTCAATAATTATATCCTTGGGTGGTTGAGAAGCGATTGGAATTTTGTTTTTTAATGTTAAAAACCTTTGATTGGAATCTTTGATTCTTTCTTTAGGCTCCATTTTAATCCTAGATAATTTTGGGGCTAAGAGAGCGGGTGTCTTATCCTCCCCAAATTTATCTAGAAAGGCTTTATTAAATTCACCCCAGTTTGTGATTGATCCCTGAACTAACGAAAAATACCAAGTAGAAGCTCTTCCTTCAAAAGTTAGAGGAAACAATCGACAAACTACATCTTCATGCTGAACGTTCAGGGTTTGGACAGCCAACATGAATTTGTCAACATGCACCTCTACAGGTTCTTTGTCATCTGGGTTAAACTTAGGAAGAATTTTATCTGAATGTTTAGGTAAAGGGTGTTTTACACCAGGGACAGCTACAGCAGTTGTTCTTAACCAAGGGAGTTGTGGGTTAGGTGGATTAGGTGGAGTATTTCCTCCTCCTCCTACAGGTACATTTCCTGCCATAGGAATTCTTTCAGAACTTGAGGAACTTCCTGAATTAGATGGTCTTGGACTATCAGGTGGTGATTCAGGAGGAGAAGGTGGCTGATCAAAACCGCCTCCCACAATTAATCTTCTAGCAGTGTTTGTTTGAGTATTTTGTCTTTGATAACTTTCAATATGATGACGGGGAGTGCTATCAGCTACTTCCAAATTTTGAGTAACTATGGTCAGTTGTGGATTATGTTGCTGTTGTCTAGGTAGACCATAATCTATTGGAGATATACCAAGTTGATTAACGTATGCTCTGGTGAGAATATGTCGTGATTCTTCTAAATTTTGAGTGCTTTGTTTAGGAGTAAATGGATATGTGAGAGGATCACGTTCAAGGATGCTCCTAACAGTTTCTATAAACGGTGATCTACTGACTTCTAGAGGATGTTGGCTGGTTGGAAATGTTTCATTAGTTTCACCTGCCATTACTCATTAACAGGCCCTCCTTCTAGTGCCATTTGTTGGCCCGATTTTTTGACCTTGGCCAACAAGGAGGTTATGCCCACACAATCAGCTTAAAGCAGCGTCCGGTGTATTTGGAATAGCAAAACCTTGCAGGTTATGGTCCTGCTACCAGCTAAATTTTTCTCTTAAGGAGAAACTAAAATTCAGCAAAATCTATCCTAATGTTATTTCTACCTAAATGAATCCTATAGTTAGTTTCAACTACCTAAATTGTCCTATAATTGCTTTCTTAACGAAAGACTTTGATTTTTTGAAGAGTTTTTCTAAATATAAAGTCTGTTAAAATTATGCTAAAAATTACACAAATTGATTTAACAACTGTTAAATGCAACTATACTAAGATAATAAACACCTAAACTATCTTAACTATCCTATCTATCCTATCTCAGCTGAGAGCGATTTTGAATACTATATTAATTATTAATTAATATAAGATGAACAGAAAGATAAATTGTATGATATAAATAAAAATATTTAAGCCATACTCATCAAACTATTCTTCTATAACATAACTTATCAGAGAAACTGAAAATAAACAATTACTTCAATTTTTTGATGTGTCTAATTAATTAATAACTAATAACCAACATAGATATTTGAATAAGAGATAATGTCCAGTATGAAACCACTGCAAAAATACAAATGATATCTAACAGACATGAATGAATATCCTTATATCTTGAATTTATAGTAAAAATACTAATAAATTCAATCACAATGACATATTAATTCAAACACAATATTGGGCTGACAAAGTTAAAATTATAAATAAACACAAGCATAACAAAGCATACTGTATTAATTATTAAAATAGAAGATCATATACTGAAATATAGAGTGTATCCAAAACAATACCAGTCATGATATCAACTTGGAGATTTCCAGTTACATCCCATTGTTACGGAGAGAAATTCCTATGGCTTTGGGTACCACAACAGACAGCTTTGACTCCAGAAATCAATCTTTCCCAATATGCAATAGAAATTAAATGTCTAACACTAAAGGATCAGACCTCGTACCTTATTCTAGATGGTTGAAGTAGAGCCCTGTTGAGCTTTCCAATCTTCAGCTTGAATTGATATAATACTTCCTTAACAACAAGTAAACAATACAAGCATACTATGTATCATGGTGTTAGATCTATTCTAGCATATATAATCAATAATGTAAAAGCATTTGACATATTCCAATGGATACAATATTCAATCAAATACACATCATTGGACAGGAAAAGATAGTTCTGATTAATATAAATCAGAGATTACAAGATAGATACAACCTCTGACGGCACATCTGTGAACCGGAGAAACTGAATCCCCCACTTGGGCCTCCACCACCTCAATTCTCCATCTCACGATAGCAAGCTCACTAGCAAAAGGCAAGCTTGGGAAGAACACAAAAGTGCTCCAAAGGGACAAAGGGATGCAGACTCAAGTATAAATTCCGGCAACAATGGACTATAGTTTCGTTGCTTTCAATCTCTCTATATGCCTTCAATGTACCAAGGGGTTCCTTATATAGCTTCACAAGGGATAATGAAGGGTTGAATCCGAGCGATCTCAAGGCATATAGAAGGCCAGGATTCGAATGAGTCGGATCCATGTCAAGGATAACTCCAAAAGGATTTGGATTATGCACACATCCCGATGTACGCGGTTATAGGGGTCAAACCCGCGTATGTACGCGGTTATCGGGTAAAAATTCACGTATATCATTTTTCATATAGTTTTAGGGATGATCAAGGAAACATTAAAGGATAAAATATGGTCCATGGGGTCTAAAGAGTCTACAGCGAGACAGGGGAAGGCCATACAAAGTGTGATTCACTTGGAGTGGTGAAATACGCTATAACAGATGCCCCCTAATGTGTGAGGTCAGAGGGGTCATACGATGGCCGAAATACATTATAAGTCCATCCCAGAAGTGGAGTGATGAAGGATCCCAAATGGAAGACCAGCCACCCAATCAGCATAGTACAATAATACAACTCTGCATATAACTACAAGTACATATAGCAGTCCCGGATACATAAGAGTACAATGGCCATGAATAGGCATAATACATGATATCACATATGTGGTCATCGCCACGTACAATATACATAGATCAGAATCTCCATGATGAAGATATACAAAGGACCATGATCTCCAAAATGGCTGAATATATACAATAGATCAAGATCTCCATAGTGGCTGGAAATGTCTGACATACACTGGAATGAAGTCACGAGAGCTGAAATCTCAGGAACACTGGCATGATCAAGGAGGTAGCATATAAGAGATGCCACCAGTATGGAAGGTCTTCTACATAAACCGCTACGAGTACATGTCCTACTATGTGAATAGAGGTGTTGAGGTCGAACATAGTAGTCCATCATCTGATTACCGGTCATTGATGTATACCGTTAACAGACGTGAGATTACCCATCGATAATGAAAATGGGAATCAAGGTACTAGAGTGCAAACTAACAAGTGTGAATAGATGTGTTGAGGTCGAACACTTGAGAGAATCCATCGATCAGGGGACATTGATGTATTCCCAAGAAACTGTCGATGGCGATAGAACCTGCCACTGATGACTGCAAGTCTCAAGGCACTCAAAAGGACTCTAGATTCCAATCCCAGAATAAATGATCTGAAGTCGATGGGATGAAATCCGCTGGAAGGAGGGCATTAAGGCATCCCCCATCATCCAACATGAGGTACTCAGCAAAGTTGTCTAATGTGGAAGTACTCGATCATAAGATGCACGAACCAGTAACTGTACCGGGAATGGCCGACATGCAAAGTCAAGACAACTGAGGAATGGCCGACACAGGTTTCAACTTCCTTCGAACAAGAGAATAACAGCGTATGGTGACTGAATGAAGGTAGCATAGACTCGATATACAAACTGGGACATCTCTGTGACACAGGAGGCATCAACAGAGGCTCCATAGGGACTGGAAGCTTAACCAGTCAGTGGAGATAAACTCAGATAAACGAGCATATCTCCTAAGTCAAACTATAACCCAACCAATGGATGTGATATACAGTTCTCTGTTCGAAGGCGACACGACTTGATAGCTGCCAAAGATAACATCTTTCCTTGTCCGGATTTTTGGTTGTTTGATTTTTTTGGACTTTTTCAGTTATTTGAAAAGCTTGAAAAAAGAATAAACTAGATTTATAGTTACAAACTAGGAGGAGACGAGTGTCATCAGAGCAAACAAACTAGTTCCAATCAGTGGAACATACCTATGCTCAACGCAAGGATACATGTGTAGGATATCGACACTCGAGGGAAAATCCCCTCCCAGTAAAAAATGAAATCAAGCTGCGAAGGATATATAAAATGGCTCTGCATGGCTAGACATGAGACAAGCTCGGGCTATATGGATGAAACACAATGTCAGGGGAGCCGGCATAAAGCTCAATAAGGTAGGAAAATCTCATGATAATGCATTCACAACTTGACATAGGGAGAGTCCGGAGGGATACAGGCCAGCATAAGATCAAGAGGAGTATGAGGCTCTTGCGAAATGTCATGGCAATACTATACAACGGACTCCCGCACCCTAAAGGAGAAAACGTCGGCATGGGCACCAAATGAAAATAAGGTGCTAACTAGGGTACACATGTAAGGTGAAGCTCTACCACTCACATCATGCCACTTCTAAAGCAGCAAGAAGGTTCTGTGACATAATAGAGTGGGTTCGTACCTAACGTCATGGTGACATGGTCATAAGGTCATGCAAGATGCAAATGGTGGTGAACCTAACCTATATTCCAGTGAAGACGTTATACCTGAGATCAGTACGAACGGGTCAATCCAATGGCTGAAACGGCATTGAAAATGGTCTTCTACATCACAAATTATGTCAGAAACGGTCCAAAATGGTTAGAAACTGTCAAAACTATAGGAAAGGGGGTAAAAATTTTCAAATATTTGAAATTTTTTCTATCAATAGTAAAAAATATAAATCATTTGAAACTTTTACCCATTGGAGCTCTGATTTTCAACTACAAATTCCAGGAGATCCAGCCGGCGAAATTCACAATTGTTTCTTCCAGGTAGTTAGTCATGCTCTCCTCATGCATTTTAATATAGTTTTTGTTGATTTTCATGGTGAAATGAGGTAGTTTAGGCCATCTCTACATGAGCGTTGTGGCCCACGCGGATATCAAATCTTTTTCCGCATATAGGGCTGGATATACGTGGAAAAGAGGCTAGAAACCACGTACATACGCGGTTGTTTGCAAAATAGTCGCGTATGACGCCGCACAAGTGAATTTATAAAAATATAATGGGAAATATGGCAATTTCTCTTGTAGGATGGTGCTAGAATGGAGAGAGCGTGAGCATGGTGAAGTAGAGGAAGCTATAAGGGCTCAACAAGCTCTTCGAGCATGCGGAATCTACAAGTTTTGGTGCCTTGGTGGTTTGAGGGCCAAACCAAGACTGCTAGAGATGTTGGTAAACTATTGGGATCTAGACTTAGAGTCCTTCAGGATATATGGGATGTCTCTCACTATAGAGGTGGAAGACATATACTTTATCACAGGTCTATCTAGACGAGGGGAGGTGGTGAACCTTCATTCCTGAGGTGGGCCAGGCAGTGGGCTTACTATCGATGAGTACGTAGCTGTGTACTACTACCCAGATACTGAGAAGGTGGGAATTCAAGTCCCCACCAATGCTATACAGGTGCTGGGCCTAAAGGCCATACTACTGACACTGGGCAGGATAGCAGGCTTAGCCTCACTCCATCAGGCCTCCCGGCCACTGATGTTCTATGCGGTGGAGTGTATGAGACCGACCATATATGACTGGAGTAATACACTACTAAGCAACATGAAACACCAGCTCAGTAAGTGTAAGGTTGGCAGGATACAGAACTTCGGGTTCAGTAGCATATTGAGCACGTTTTTCTTCGAGCGTGTTCCAGGCTTGAGCCCTAGAGTGGACGTTCCTCTCCATGGGGTTCGAGATCCAGCCCAACGACATTGGGAAGATGCTATGAGTAGACTGGGGGGTGGTAGGGTGGCCAACCCATATCCAGCTAAATTTTTTCCATGGTGGCGATGACAGATTGTTGCCATAGATGACTACCCCTATGGAGGGATAGATTTTCGGGGAGATCCAGACATGCCATTGCTACTAGGGTCGGCATATGGAGAGATAGGTACCAAATCTTGACTTTCACTCTTTTTAAAGTTTTTTGAGTTATTTAATTTTTTTTGTATTTTCTTGATTATGTGGAATCAAAAAGATGTGTTTTGCGTGACAACACATAGTGACATCTACCATTCATGTGTAGATGTGAGACCACGATGACCAGAGGGCTTCCCATGTCATAGACAGAGGGGAAGAGG
Source organism: Pseudotsuga menziesii (assembly GCA_001517045.1). NCBI lineage: Eukaryota > Viridiplantae > Streptophyta > Pinopsida > Pinales > Pinaceae > Pseudotsuga > Pseudotsuga menziesii. Next base: position 18,816 of record LPNX011050987.1, on the reverse strand, counting down.
GGATGACATCACAGGTGTGGATACGGAGCGAACGCTCCAGAGCATTCATACCAACTTCGTGCGACTGACTCATAGAGTTCCCATGGCGCAAGTCAAGGACTTGCCTGAGGCCATGCAACGACAGGTGGTAGGCGTGCCATGCGCATGGGTGCATTTATTCTGGCGGCTAGCTAGAGCCGTAGTGATGTATCATGATCACAACCCTCCCCCTCCACAGGATTAGACACCTGGGAGTGTACGACCGTGTATTATATGATGGAAGCTTTGAAAGCTCCACTTTTGTATATGACACTATGTATTACCACATTTTTATATATATAAAAGGTTTTATGGTGATCGATTTATTTATTTACATGTGTAAAAATGTTTGTGATTAATTTATTATGAATGAAACAAATGCCAATCTAACACATAGTTAGCATATGAGTCAGCAACTTTATTATCATTTCTTGGAATGTGTATATATGTGATACTGTCAAATTGTCGTTCTAACAATCTCACACGTAAGAATCTTCTCAATAACATCAGATTTCTAACATGGTACAAACCATTGATTTGTGACACTGCTAACTCCGAATCAATACGTACCTCAAGAGAGAGAACACCATGTGAAATGGCATCCCATAGAAGCTCTATAATGGCACTATATTCAGCAACATTGTTGGAAGATGGTCGTAGACATACACCTCCTGAAGACAGTACCTGACCCATAGGAGTATAAATCACCCAAGCAGCAGAGGCTGAGTGCTGAGTGTAACGGCTTGCACCATCCACAAATCCTATGTAGGTGGAAGATTCCATTGACATCTGCCAAAAGAAATGGAAACTAATCACAAACCCGATCACGATAATAAAAAGACCTAACTATGCAAAGTTGTACAATAATATACAACAAGCAGTCTTGGATAAAGATCATGCATAGTATTTTTTGAGATAGAGCCCATTTCTAGGCTCCGCCAAAGCTGTGCCTTCATAATCGACTAACTCATAGGCACCCTTCTCTAAGACATGCTTGACCACATAAGGACCACGCCACATAGGATTAAATTTCCCTACCCCCAAGGGTTCTTTCGATTGATCCCACAAAAGGACCAAGTCTCCTTCACTAAACACTCTTGGAAGGACAGACTTGTCATATTGGACCTTAACGTGATGTTTATTAACCTCTAGAGCCACCAGGGCATCTCGACGCTGCTCATCAAGTTGCTCGAGGTGGACCAAACGCTCCTCCAAAGGTGAAGTGTCTGGTAAGAGTTCCATAGCTAGCTTCAACGAAGGAATCTTGCATTCAACTGGCAATATCGACTCCACTCCATGCACAAGCTGATATGGAGAAAAACCAGTGGCAGTCTTAACCACGGTTCGATATGCCCACAAAGCAGGGTATAACATAATATGCCAATTCGTCTTGCTCTGTGCGATGGTTCGTTGGAGAATGGACTTAAGTGATTTATTCACTGCTTCACCCTGTCCATTCGCTTGGGGGTAGTAAGAAGAGGAGTGCTCTTGCTTATACCCTAACTTGGATGCCAACTCTTCCATCATACGGTTCTGAAAGTGCGAGCCATGGTCAGTGACAAGCTCTTTCAGAATCCTGAACCAAGTAATGATTTGGTTGAATACGAAGTGAGCGGCTATCTCACCGTCGGATTTTACTATAGGCATTGCCTCATCCCATTTCGTGAAATAATCTACAACCACTATAATATGATGGTGCCCCCCAGCCGAAACTAGGTTGCAATCCATAAAATCGAGCCCCCACTTGATGAAGGGACTGACGGTGATAATGGGATGTAATGAGGTAGGATTCAAGCACATATTCTGTGCGAACACCTGGCAAGGGTGGCACCTCTTGACCGCATTAACACAATCCTTAAAGATCGATGGCCAGAAATAACCCGCTATCAAAATATTTTGAGCTGTAGAAAGCCTAGATAAATGACCACCACACACCCCTCCGTGGCAATAATTCAGCACAACCTCAGCCTCCTCATGAGTTAAACAACGTTGTAAAATGGAATCTACCCCACGGCGGTACAAAGTATTGTCCACTATAAGGTAGTTCTTAGAGACGTGACATAATCGTCGTCATTCATCTCGCGAGAGGTGAGTAGGGGTCCTCTGTGTTTGCAGATATACTATGATATCTCCATACCATGGGTCAGACATTGATATTAAGAAGATGTGTTCATTGACAAACATATCTTCACAACCCAAATCCTTGGCCTCGCTTGGGAAATCTGATATAAGCTCTGCAAAAATTAACGACTTCTTCAACTTTGCTGAAACAAATTCGAGATCTAACTCTTGCAGGATGACAATCCATTTATTATACTTTCCCCCAATCATCCTTCGTGTGAGGATGAACTGAAACGGATTGACATGGGCCACAACCAAGGTCTGGTGAAGGAGAATATAATGTCTCAAACACTGAACCGCATGTACGGTCACTAAAGCAAGCTTCTCAACATGAGAATAACGAATCTCTGCATCAATAAGGTTTCGGCTCAAATAATATATGGCATGCTCTTGGAGCTCCTCATCCTCCTGAACCAATACCATACCAATCGTCTCTAAATATGCGGCCACATATAATAGGAAATCACGGCTATAATCTAGAGGACTAATCACCAGGGCCGATGCTAGGGCTCGCTTAAGTGCATCGAAGGACTCCTGGGCTCGCTCATCCCATTCAAAGGGAGTATCCTTCTTCAAGAGACGCATGAAGCCTCTAGTCAAATTGGAAAAGTTGACCACAAATATTCGTAAGAAGTTTGCCATACCTTGCAAACACTGAAGATGATGAATATTATTTGGGGGAGACAACTAAAGTATTGCCTCAACCTTTAAGGGATCGACTCTTATGCCCTCCTTTGAAACTATGAATCCTAGTAAACGACCTGACTTCACGCAAAAGATGCACTTATGAGGATTTAATCGAACCGAATAGGGCCGGCATCTTTCGAAGACCAATATCAAGTGATATGAATGACGCATTCTCATGTGAGAATGAGCAGCGACGTCATCCAAAAATACTTCAATAATAGACTTGAGATCGTGGAAAATCAAGGTCATCGCCCGCTGAAATGTAGCTCCTGCATTTTTAAGGCTGAAAGGCATCTTACGATATGCAAATGTTCCCCAAGGAAAGATAAATGCAGTCATGTGTTGGTCCTCAGGTTTAATCTGGATCTGATTATACCTGAAAAAGCCGTCCATAAAGGAGAACACCTCGCTACCCGCACACTCATCCAAAATCTGATCTATAAATGGTGTGGGGAAGTTATCCTTAGGACAAGCACGATTTAAATCACGGAAATCAGTGCATATTCAGATCTCTCCCTGCTTCTTATCCACTAGAACAGGGTTTGAAACCCACTCCATCAAGGAAACAGGATAGATGAAACCGGCTTTCAACAGCTTCTCTATCTCTGCCTTAATGGAGGGTGCTTTCCTAGGATTCACGGCGCGTAAACGTTGTGAAACAAGCTTAGCGTTGGGGTAAGTCTTAATCTCATGTTCGACAATCCGAGGGTCAATACCTAGCATCTCATCATAAGACCAAGCAAAAATATCACGGAATTCCTTAAATAGCTCGGTATATTCAAGAATCTCAGCATGGGAACATTCCGCCTCAATATAGACATTCTCAATGGTGCCAGGATTTTGAGAGATGTTGATAGAAATCGTGGAAGATATGTTCACCATGTTTCCATCAGCCATCTGACCAGGAGAGCTTAATGGAATCATGGGACTACCAACACTCTGACTAAGAATCTCCCTATAATCCTCATGCTCCAAATGGTCAAGCAGTGGAAGGAAATATGATCTATGATGAAGTTCCTCCCATGGTGGCTCAAAGCCTGACATAGCCTCGATGATCGCTTCATCTGAAGGGAAAACCGTATCCAAGAAGTCATGGGAATGAGAATACTGTACTGCCCATGCCGGCAGTACATAGGGGTCTTCCTCTTCCATCCATGAAGAGGAAGAACAAGGCTCTGCAACATTATCAATATTGGCTTGATAAGCTATCATGGTTGCAGGAAGTGGCACGTTGGTCTCAACAGGCTCACTCGAAATACTCAGTGTAGGAAGAATCCAAGGATCTTCCATATGAGTTGTGCGAAAAGACACTGAGTTCATAGAATTCGAAGCCTTATCGGAACAATATCCTATCATGAGGACCGGCGCAGGACAACTAAAGCTTCCCATGAGGGATGGATACATGCCTACACCCACACTCCCAGTTGTCGGCTGAGAGTGTTCAATGACCGGGACCGAAGCTTCCAAAGATGCAGTAACAGGGGAATTTTTGAACATCATTTGATCAATCGTTACAATCTTCCCGTTATGTGGAAAGCATACAACGCGGAACAAGGAAGAAGAACCGGCTTGCATACTATACATCCAATTCCAACCCAGCAAGAGATTATAGTCGAGGGGCGCATCAACCACCTCAACCTCTATCGCAATGGTCTTCCCTCCCAAATGGACTTTAAGGGATTGAATGATGCCGTGCGGCCTAAAAGATATCCCATCAAAAGCAGTTAACATAGTCGCTGATTTCGACAACTCAGGAGAACCAAGACCCTTCCAATAGGACAAAGACATCACAGATGCAGCAGTGCCCTCATCAATCACAGTGCGCTTGACGATCATATTAAGACATTCTACATGTACCAAAAGTGACACATAGTAGGGCAAGAGAGGCTGATGACCTGTGGTTTCAAATTTGATCACTGAGGAAGAATCATCACCGTTCACACCAAGAGTAGAAAGCAAATCCTTCCTTTGTGAAGGACAACTCTGAAGCACTTCCAATGCAGACATCGCACAAGGAGTATGGCCCAAATACTTGACAACTGAATAATTCTGGGTGGCTTGAGCATTTGGATTATGCCCTAAGCGCTTAATTACCCCCTTAGGAATGTGAGGTCCAGCCTTAGGTTTATCCGCAGGTTTCTCGATGCGCAAAGGGGTTCCTGGTGGATCAGGTTCTTTGCCTGGGTTGGGTTGGGACGATCCATAATCTTTCACATGAGTCACAACCTTGGCAGCACAGACCATGTTAATGCACCCACGAGCACTAGTATCTAGTGGATCATTCTCACTAGATTGCTCCTGGGACTTCGAGTTCATATTCTAGTTATGCGGTAAAGGGTTCGCTAGCACAGCTAGGCCTTGTGCTAAGAGTCTTGAAGCTTCATCAATTCGAGGGCACAAGTAAGTGAGTTGATCATCCTTACATAGCTTGCAAGGGAACTTAACCATATATTTCGCTTGCTTGTCCCCACCAGCATTCTGACCATTCTTGTCATTATTGGAAGCATTCTCATTCCTATTTCCACCCTTTTGATTATTATTCTTACCCTTTTTTCTATTCCGTCTGGGTTGTTGGTTACCTTTCTGGTCCGACGATTACACAGAAAGTACATTCGCCGTTTGGGTGGGTTGAGACGAAGCCGTAGCTTGTCCAGAAGCAAACTGGTTGAGCGACAATTGACTAACTTGTTTTGCAACCGAATCTGCAGGTTTGGCACTTGCACAACCCACAATGCCATTGGCATGTGGTCCAAGTTTGACCTTGGGATCAAAACTAGAATGAGGAGCGTTGGGAATAATCTCATACAACAAACCACACTGAGCATAAATCAAGTCCAGTTCCTGTGCCCTAAAGATTGCTTGTTCCTCATTCTGCACTCTGGATGTAGAAACATCCTTTGCGATATATGGCACTAAAGACTTGAGGAACCACTCGAGAAGGAACTCCAGTGGTATAAAATCTTTAATTAATCTCTTTCATCTACACCACTCATGAATATGATCAGAAATATGGGTGGCTTTATCTTGCCGAAATGTCGACAAGAGTTCAGTACCAACATCATAGCGCACTGGTAGCTGGAAGTGATTAAGAAAATTCATCGCAAGATCGTCGAACAAGGTAAAAGCTCCCTTTGGTAACTCTATATACCATTTCGCAGCAGGCCCCGTGAGGGTGCGTTGAAATAGTCGCAAGCGGACTGTGTCCTGATGTAATGAATTCGAAGAGCACCAAAGGTGAAATGTGGTAACATGTTCGCTCGGATCCTCTCCCGGTTTGCCTTCAAACTTAGGTATGTCCGAAGGAAGCTTGGTAGGGACAGCTGGCCAAGCTAGGTCATGAGCCACGGGATCGTTCGTAAGTCTCGATAATTCAGGAAGGTTAAGCATTGTGAGGAAAGGGAGCCTAGGATGATGAGGTCGATGGACCGCTCCCTGGTTCACATAGGTTTGAACACCACCATGGCCTTGACCATAGTGTCCTCCTCCTGTCTAACCCATATAAAGTGACGTGTAAGTACCATAGTAAGGTGGACCTTGACTAGTAGGAGCTACGAATCCATAGTTAGGAGAGTAAGCAGGTTGTTGATACCTACCTCCGTAAGGTGAAGAAACCTATCCATACCACGTCCTGTAATAAGGTCCATAGGTCATCGCATGCGATGTCCCATGGGGCACTCCGTAGGTAGGAAGATAAGCTTTGGAAGGGGGAACATACATACCAGAAGTAGGTATATATGCCCTGGACGTAACAAGCTGACCACTATAAGCATGAATATAGCCTCCCAAAGCAGCGGGTGGTATATGAACTTGAGACACAATCGACCTAGTAATCGTAGTATGGACCTAACTTGTAGCCATATATCGGCTCGAAGGAGCACATGGATAAGGTGGAGGATGTACATTTGAAGAACTTGAAACCGAGGACGAAGGAATCTGAGTAATAAGATATGTACTACTACCTATCGTCACCCGTCTCGGACCTGGTATCCTAATCGGATCACTAACCCTAGACATAGGAGGGGGATGAGATGTAGCTTCCACCACTGGGACGAAAGGTGCAATGTGACTAGTACTCCCAAACCTCTCTGCAAGGTAAGGAATGGGATTGCCCCCAGGCATAGTGCTAGGCTCAAAGTCAGATTCGACATGAAATGTCAAATCATGCATAGGAAAACCAGTCGTACAATAACTACCGTAGCTAGTGCTGGCAGGTTCAAAGTGAGTCTCGGCATATTCCAGCATTCCATATCGGTAATGTGTCAATGGGGAATCAGCCCTAGGGTGAGTAGGTCTATCATGCAAAGATCCTATCTGGAAAATCACAGTACTGAACTCAGCTAGGTCAGGTGAAGGATCGTATGTAGGAGTAAATTCCCCATCGTCAACACGAAGAAGAGGAGGTGGCTCAAGAATAGTCTCTGAATGATCCTCCATGGTGTGTGAATCAGTGTGTGACATAGTCTACCTAGACTGTCTAGGTATCTCTCCCAAAGGAGGAGGAGAAGTGGAAGGTGGAAGTCCTGCTAACCGACGAGAACGACGTGGAACCGCAGTCGAATCCATAATGACTCAAAACAAAAATAGCAAAGACTCTCTATTTACATAAACCCTAGGCCAACTAGTGTGCACAAAGCAATCACTAATAAAATCTAAAGCCAAATGCAAGCAAACAAGGGCTGGATAAGTGAGCTCCCGAATGAAGCAGGTATGTCTCGCCTAGGAGAGGCTTGAGACTCCCATACACAACAAGCAGAGGTACGAAACCAATTATTGTGGCCCTCAGCTTCAACGCGTAAAGCGACTGTGATGTCCGACCCCAACCTGGCCGGGACACATGCAGAATAACCTCTACAAGTACCCCCTCGATATCCTAGGTAAGGTCACTAAGGTCACCTCAATATAATCAAAGCTCAGGCAGACAGTCGTAGGCGGGATTGACCGTATGGGCAGGGTAGAAAATCTCAAAACTCTCGAAAGAGCCCCCGGATACGAATACAATCCTGGAAATATCTCCGGTGCTACTCAGTTATGACTAGGGGTCATCCCAATCAATAACCACTCACACTTCCTCGTGCTTAACTCCCGTTTGAGAAGAGGATCCTGAGAACGATGGTTATAACAAGGATTTCACACACTCCCTGGACAGACACCTAGATGTTGTTGTTTAGTGATCTTGGAGAATTGACTTACAATGAACTATTCCAAGATCCTAAAACCTAAGCTTGTTGGTGCACCCTAGAAAATAAAAGAGTGTAATTCATTTTAATTAGCGTTGATTTTAGTTGGCTTTATTACTCAAATATA
>LPNX011050918.1:518859-532327 GCA_001517045.1 Pseudotsuga menziesii | reverse complement strand
TACTGCCAAGCTGCATTGTGAAGAACTTGACAAGCCCCTTATACTTATTCGGAGAACTCAACATATATCCAAATATCATCTCAGGGCTGTTAACTTTAGTTTTCTAGAGATATAACCAGAAAAGCCATCTCCCCCACCTCACTTTTTGAAAATTTAAAGTCGAATACATATGTTAAAAGAAAGCATCCATCCGTTCTGTACTAAGTCCATCCTTTGGAATCGAATTAGGTACTGGCACAATATTTTCAAAATATTTTTTTTAAAATTTTTTTTAGCAGGCGTCGCTTAAGCGACGCTTTCAGCTGTCGCAAATCCGACGTCTTTTGTAAATATCTGTCGCAAATCCGACGTCTTTTGTAAATAGCCGTCGCAAATATGACGCTTTAAACTATCGCTTTTTCGACGTTTTGGTAGCTATCCGTCGCAAATCCGACACTCTAAACTGTCGCTTTTCCGACGTTGTTTGTAGATATCCGTCGCAAATCCGACGGTTCTTGCTGTCGTTTTTCTTATAGAATTTCACCATTGTTGAGGATATTCCGTCGCTTAACCGACGTTTAGTTAGCTGTCGCTTAACCGACGGTTAGTTAGGTGTCGGAAACTCGACGACAAGTTTCCGACGCTTAACAAAAAATCAAAGTGTCGTACATGCGACAGGGAAGTGTTGAAAATCCGACATGACGGCCGTCGGATTTTTGGTCAAAATGTAGTAGTGTATGCTCTTTAAACAGATATCATAGACCAATCGGGTGTTAAGCCACGGATCAATGGTAGGTATGATCTAAGAGAAGTTGAACCATCGGATCACTCTATGTTTAGAACATATCATGACTGTCGGATTAGAATATTTACAAATGCATACTAATGCATACTAAAGAAACACACTTTTACTTAAAGGATATATTACACAAGTTGATCTTAATTAACTCCTAAGTGTCTAAATATCCTAACAGATTCATATAGTTAAATACAATTATATATTAAGTAATTGAACACAACACATTCAACACATTGCACATAAATTACCCTCAAAACCCCTCTACCTAGGGGAAAACTAGAAAACTAGTGAGTTTCCACTTATTTATTCATCACCACTCTTAACTAGTGTTTACAACCATGATTTACTAGACCGCAAATCAAATTTCATCACATTCCTTGGTTTGTATAAACATTCCATCTTATTTATAGATGCAATACAACCAGTTTCTCCTTAATGGAAATTCATAACTTCCTAACCACTTTCAGTTACTCAGTTACAATTGACTTGACTGGGTCAACCTTGGTTGATCACTTGTTGAGATTCTGGTCATTCTGTCTACTTCCCATTGACTGGTCATTTGTTATCAACCAAACAACTATTCCAGTCATCCAACCGATGAAACTTCCACTGTCTATTGAATTTTGATTCCATTCAACTTATACCAGTGGACTATTGACTTTTCCAGTCGATTTACATGCAAAGAATGTAACATTCCCAACATTCTCCCACATGATGTAGTCTTTGCATAAACAATATATTCAAAACTTTAGATCAATTAAGCAAGGCTAACAATCCCATGATTTCCCTACACCATGAAAAAATTTTGGTACTCACCAACTTGGTCAATGAGTCTACGACATTCTTCACAATGTCTATCTTATCCAACAACACCTTCTATTTCTCCACCATTTCTCTCACAAAATGGTACTGCACATCAATGTGACTTGTCTTTGAATGACATGATGGATTCTTTGAAAGGATATTTCACTTTGGATATCACAATCCAACCTAACAACATGTTAACCAAACCCAACCTCTAAACACAATCTCTGCAACCAAACAACCTCCTTACATGCATGTGTAGTTTCCATGTATTCATCCTTAGAAGTCAACATTGCAACAAACAATTGTGTCTTACTCATCCAACTGACTACTCCACCAAAACACTTAAGCACATATCCATTGGCTAACTACCTGCAGTCAATATCTCCATCCCAGTCATAATCAACAAATCCATGTACATTGATTTCCTTGGTGTTCTCAAGTTCTCCTCCAAAACATATTGCATAATCCATCATGCCACATAGATACCTAAATACTCTCTTGATTATAATTTAATGATATTTTATAGGTGTCGACATGTACCTACTCAATACTCTCACTACATGGAAAATATCTAGTCAATTACAAACCATAGAATACATCAAACTACCTACAACACTAGCATAGGGAACATGTGGCATGTACTCTATTTATTCCTATGTCTTAGGACATTGTTCAATAGATAGCTTAACTCCCAAAGGAATATGAACCTTGATTGGTTTTCTCTCCTACATGTTGAAGCATTTTAGCACTGTCTCAACATATTTACTCTAATTTAACCAAATCCTTCTACCTACTCAATCTCTCTCTATCTCCATTCCAAGAATGAAATTTGTTTCTTTGAGATCCTTCATGTTAAATTTGGAGGACAACTACAAAGTTTACCTCCTTAATCAAACCCATGCTATTTCCTACCAACAACATGTCATTGACATACAAAACCAAATATACAAAGTGATCACCAAATTTATTTCCATACACACAATGATCATCCTAACTTCTCACAAACCCCATTTGTTGCATATATATATATATAATCTAAAGAANCTACAATCTAAAACAATCGCCCATAATGTGGTATCATAAATTATATATATATATATATATAATTTCTGATACCACATTATGGGCAATTGTTTTAGATTGTAGAGAGACTTCTTTAGATTGTAGACTAGCTCTTTTTCTTCTTCCACTGTAAAACCTTCAGAATAATTCATATGGATTTGTTCTTCAATATAGCCATGAAAAATTGTTTTCCTTACATCCACATACTCTACCTTAAGATCAAATGTTGTAGCTAAAGACATTAGTACCATTATGGAAGTTAACTTAGCAACATGAGAGAAAATCTTACCAAAGTTTACTCCTTTACCTTGGGAATGTCCTTTTTCTACCATTTGAACCTTGTACTTCTCTAATTGTCCTTCTACATTTAACTTTTTCTTGAAAACCCACTTAATTCCAACTGGTTTCCTTCCATTTGATAACGTGACCAAATCCCATGTTTCATTCTTTCTCAAGGATTACATTTCTTCTTCCATGGATCTTTTCCAGATTTTACCCTTTGTCGAGTCGATCACTTCCTTTATTGACTTGGGATAATATTGCATGGAAGATAACACAAAATTAGAGTGAAAGTTGGGTAGAAATTACCTTCCTGGTTGTCTCTGTTCTCGGCCAAATATCCTGACGATTGGAGTCTGTTGTTCCACCTTTTCATCCAATTAAGTTGACAGTCCTAAATCTATACTTTTGTCATTCATTTCAAACTCTTCATTTCCTAGTCCCTTTTCTCTTTTAACCTATTCATCCTTGGAATTACCTCTGACTTATCTACATATCACAACTCCACTATAAAATTCCTTCTTTGTGACTAGATTCCACAACTTATAACCTTTCACTCCAAGGCATGTATCCAATGAAATAGATGCATGTCTTCGACTTGTTGTTGAGCTTTCTTCTAATTTTCTCTTTTTGGAAATGCATAAAGGGATCACACCCAAACACTCTGAGGGGAATTTTTATGCCTCATACGGATTCTTGTTGACCAAATTCATTGATGACAACATATTCACTAGGTAACATTCCATGTTGATTGCCTCTTCCTTGAATTCTTGTGCGACACTTGCACTATTAAGCATGCTCATTTATTTCCCCAGTAGCATTATATTCATCCTTTCAGCAACTCCATTATATTTAGGCATGTATGGAAATGTGGTTTTTCTAGATATATCATGTTGTCTAAGAAACTAGTTGAATTCCTTCCTTAAAATTCTCCTTTAATATCAATTTTCAACACCTTGACCTTTTTACCAGTCTAATTTTCTAGTACAAGAGCTTTGAACTCTTAAAGTTTCTCAAAGACCTCATATTTCTTCCTTACAAAATACAACCATGTCATTCTACAGAAACCATCTATTAAAGAGACGTAAAATTGTGGTCCTCCTAGTGAAGGTACCGACATTAATCAAAACACATCACTATGTATTAACTCTAGTATTTCCTTATCCCTAGTAGCACTATATGAGAAAATTACATGACTCTATTTACCATAAATGCAATGTTCATAGAATTTGAATTCTTCATAACAGTTAGCGATACTTTAAACCATACCTTTATTGTGCATAGAATGAAGACCCTTCTAACCATTATGTCCCATCTGTTGATGTCACAATGTGGTTGAGTTGACTAGATAAGAAGATATGTTCTCAAATTCAAGACATACTACATTAGCACAGTCGTGGGTGTTTGTTCTTCCTAATATATTGTAGAAGGTTCCAATCCAAACTCCTCTCATCAATATCATTTCCCCTCGCACCATATTGCACATATATTTCTCAAATATAGATTGCACATGTTGTTGTTCAAGACAATGCACCCTTGTAACCTAGGGTCTCTGGGGTTACCAAATTACTAAGACACTTGCAGAAAATCAGCTTATGTAGAAATTGAAATAGAAATAGGAAAGGAACTTGGAAAGCTTGGTTTATGATGGCTGATCCAAGCTTGGTCTTCTCCTCTTTCAGTCTCTTCCAAAGCTGGCAGGGATTCTCCAATTCACCTGCAAAGAACACATTCTTATAGCAATATCTTGTATATATATCAATGGTTAATGAGATGCATATTCATAATAAAATAATTAAAACAATTCATAATCCATCATATACAAGAATGCAACAATACAAAGATTGGAAGAAATTTTTTTTTTATTAATAAATAGGGGATGTTGAGATTACAAGCTAGCTTCTGAAACAAGGACTCCTATGCAAATCGAGGACACTGATTTCTACTGCTCCAAGATGTCTAAAGGCATACCACCAGCATAACTTTGCTCTCTTAAGAATTATTGATTAGCCCCATCCCATGCCCTCTATTTATACATGGGGAAATAGAGAGGTTTTGAAGGTTAGGATGGTTGAGATAGTTGAGATAGTTATTAATTAGGGATCAACTGATCTTGACTAATCATAATTTACATTTTTTAACATTGAATTAGGGTACACACGAGTATTAATATAGGAAAGGTGCGTGTCACATGCTCCTTGCTTTAAGGAAACTCGCGTGTTCAATGTACATGCGGGTTGCAATGAAAACACTCGCGTGTGACACACAGGTTGCAATGAAAATAGTCGCATGTGCAACCCTAATCTCCAAATAAAAATATATTGAGCTGGTCAGGAGATTATGTATCAACAGTCATACACATCTATAGTGTTTTGGCTACTTCAATCCCATTTGTCATTTTGTGTCCCGACATATTGGATGTCAATATTCGGACGGAGAAGTGCCATTTTGGTTGATAACAGATGCCCCCTAATGTGCGAGGTCAGAGGGAAACGATGTCTGAAATACATTACAGTCTTTTAATCTTGGAGAAATCAAGTGTCCAAGGAAGCAGAGGAAGCACCTGAAACAAATACATATCAATGTCATATACAAAATCATATCCGAGGATTCCATGTTCAATATAATGGAACACTAGCTCCTTTACAATATTTGATTACATCATGTGATACGGGTACAATACCACATATATTACAAAGGTGGATCGAAGCCACAATATACAATGATGAGTCTTCAAAATCTGAAATTTGTGTAACTAAACATAACACGATCTTGCGCAACTTAGGTTATAGATGTGAACCTAAGGTCTTCATCGAAGTCTAAAGGAACCGGTACAATCCTTACCATGTGAATAGATGTGCTGAATTCGAACATGGAAATATCTCAACAGAATATCATACAATGAGTGAAACTGACAACTGAAGCAAAGGAGTTCACCAATAATGATAGTGAATCCTAAGGTACCATCGTCAAAGCTCTAGTTGTTATTCTTCAGGAAATGCTAATGAGAAACTGTACTATGATGAGGAAGGAAATAGATCCTCCAACATATCACAAGAGTGACTAGGAACTAGATACAGGAAGGTAGACACAAGTAATACTTAGATAGGATAATGATGGAATCATGATAATAATCAGATGAAGGAATAGATACTTGAACAGTGAGCACGACACAGAGATGGCCCAAGGAAGCTTTTAACTTACAAATAGGAAAACTAGACTTATCTTTCATGTAGGAGACATGATCATATTCCCCATGTATAAAGGACAAGTGGAGGAGTAAGAAACTTGAAGTAATAGTTCAGTTGAAAATGTAAACTGAAACATGAGTATCAAAAAGTTTAGAGAGTGCTATGTTCAAGGACGACATGCTGCCACTGTTTACTGTTAGGATTATTAATCCTTCCTTGACCATATTGTCTATTAGATTATTTATTCTAACTTAGGAACCTTAATTAATTAATTGGGTCCACTTGGCCTAATGGGGCCACATGTACCAGTCACTAAAGTGTGGAGAACACTGCTAGAGGTTAACCGCCACTTACTGCATGTGCATGCATCAGTTTGGGTTCCTCCTATACCAATCCCTACATTTTAGGAGCCACTGAGAATCTCGAAACCAACCTACTTCAGTTAGTTGGAGTTAGTACTAATTAGTCTCAGTTATCCCCCAATTAATTTCAATTAGTTCACAATCAGTTAGCTAGCACAAGCTTTGCATGGATAATGCAAGGCTGCATGTGGAGTAGGCTCCTTTTCCCACCTACCACACTCAGTTGCACTAAGTTAACTAGTTGTCACTGATTGTTTGAGTTGTTGGACATCTAGGAGTTGATATGTTGGACTCTGACATTAATTGAGACACCATGAGTTAGATGGTCAGTTAGCTACAGTCAAATCCAGTGGATAGATTCGAATTGCATGTCATGCATTCGAATTCTTTTCCTATGTAAACTGTTGTAACACCGGATTTTATTATTGTGAATGATACTGTAAATTACTAAGCAATAATTTTCCGATTCCTGTGTGGTTTGTTTTGTTCAGTTTGTATCTTCATTCTCCATCTATTTGTTGTAAATATTATTAGAACTATCTGCTTGAATACATAAATGGCATTCAAATTCTAATATGGTATCAGAGCCTTCTCAGGAAGGTTTCATGGTTGTTTCTCTCCATTGAACATCAGAAGCAGCTAGGTTTCTACAGAACTCCCCTATGATAATTTGCTAGCTCTAGATTTATTCAGAGTAGCGGAGAGGGCATGACGGACCCTGAAAATATGTTCATGTCGAGAGGAAAATCATGATTCTAACAGTTCAGATATTTTTAGTTTTGCAGTGATATTTTACAGGTTCAACTTCATATGGATTCAATATTATCAGTTCCTCTTCTTACTCCATCCACAAGATATTCAAAATGGAAGTCGAAGATGATTGCATCTTTGAAGAGATAAGGTCTCTATGAGGTATATATGGTACTTGGTAAAGACTCTTATGAATATGAGAAAGACTGTCTAAATGACGGTGATAGAGCTTATGGAGTAATATGTGGTAATTTTTTCTCGAAGCGTGCTTATAGACCTTATTGAGTTTGCAGAATACCCAAATGATCTTTGGATAGAACTGGATAGAATATTTGGGAAACACAATGAGGATTTTTATAGAAATATTGGGAGCACATTCAGAACCACAAGAGTTATTTACTCAAAATTCTCGGCCTCTACTCTCTCTGATGGAGTTGTTCAAGATGAATAAGAAGCAGAATCTTCCTCACAGTCAATTCGAATTGAAGAAAGTCTCCTTGGAGTGACTCCTTCTCCTGATGCTCTGGAAGTATATGAGATCTCTGATATCTCATCTCCTCACATGGCTGATCCAGAAGAATACATTCAAATCTCTGTTGTTGAATAAAATCTCTCCTTCCATTCTATGCAAAAATTCTCCAGTGATTCTTCTATTATAAATTATGTGCATAGTTTACTAGTGATTTCTCCACGAAAGGGTGAGGAATTTGATTTTTTTTTGTCTCTAATTATGTTGCTGGTGTGTAGATAAGTAATTCTTTGGATATTTTGGAAATAATATCATATTGTAGGAGTGATCCATTCACTCTAATTGATCTAGAACTTCCAACAAATTCCTACATGATTGCATGCACTGATACTCAGGGTTTTGAAGAAGGGGAAAACTATGCATCTACCATCTCGGTGGAGCACACTCTTGGATCTGATATGGAATTTATTGGATTTGATATTACTTGGTTCTAGGGTTCAAGAGATTTCAGTACCGCTTGTATTTGTTCTCATCAATTTTGGTGTGAAGAAACAAGTACCAAAAATCTCTCTCAAAATTTATGCTGGGGAATTGATGTCAGTCTCTCATGATTTTGCTGATATTATATTTTGTAAATATTTGGATATTTTGAAAATAATTTCATGTTGTAGGATTGATCCATTCACTCTCATTGATCTTGAGCTTCCAACAAATTTCTACATGATTGCATGCACCATTATTCAGAATTTTGAAGAAGGAGAAAAGTGTGCATCTACCTTCTCGGTGGAGCAAACTCTTGGATCTGATATGAACTTTATTGGATATGATATGATCATATTTGGATCTGATCTGATATTACTTGGTTCAATATTTCAGGTTCATGAGCCTTCAGTACTACTTGTAGCTGTTCTCATCAATTTTGGTGTGAAGAAACAAGTACCGCAAGTCTCCTTCAAAATTGTTGCTGGGGATTTGATTTCATTCAACACTTTTGGATATGATATGGAATTATTTGGATCTGATATGATATTATTTTTATGTTATCTGATATTAATTGGCTCAATATTTCAGGTTCATGAGTTCTCAGTACTGCTTGTAGCTAGTTTCATCAATTTTTCTCTGACAAATCAAGTACCGTAAGTCTCCTTCAAAATTGATGCTAGGGATTTGACTTTCACTTCACAGTTTTGGATCTGATATGAAACTTTTTGGATCTGATTTATTTTATGATCTGATAATATGTGGTTTAGGTTTTAATATTTAAGAGCTTATAGTATTTCTTGTAACAGGTTTCATCAATTTTGTGTGACAAATCAAGCACCGCAAGTCTCCTTCAATTTTGCTGATGAGGATTCAATTTTAGTATTCTCTTATGAGATTGATAATATTATATTTTGTGAATTATTGGATATTTATGAAGATATATTAGATTATGGAGCTCAAGCATTCACTCTCCATAGTCCGAGGGCTTCTCTACCTTTGGTCACATGCTCATCTCCTCACAGAACTAGTAAAGAGGAAGACATTTTGCATCCGCCTGGACACTTGCTCCTAACACTTGGGGATAATTTTACCACTCATGGTTTGCTGTTCAAGGCTGAAATATATCAGTTTCTTTGGTTTTCCTCTCATGGTTCGAATTCTCAAGCACCTTTTCTCTCTCTTCAGATGATTTCAGCCGCTCTACATGGGTCCAGTTTTCACCATGCAGTTGTTTATATTTCCGATTCAGTTGAGTGCATTGTTCTTCTTACAAAGAGGAAGATTGCTCCAGACATAAGCACTTTGTTTGGATTCATGTGTTCACCTGCACAGAACTAAGATACTGCTGCTGCATAGTGCTTCAAAATAGTAATAAAAATTTTCACAAGTTTTTTCAAAATTTGTATTCCTGCTTATTTTGAGGGGGGGGTTTCCCATGAGGTTTTCCCCTATTTCCTCGGTTATATTAAGTAGCATTCTATATTTTAGATTGTATTTGGGTGACCTATTGTCTTGTTACCAGGTCCCACAATTGTCCAAGTTAGGATTCAGGGGGGGTGTTAGGATTATTAATCCTCCCTTGACCATACTATCTATTAGATTATTTAGCCTAACTTAGGAACCTTAGTTAATTAATTGGGTCCATTAGTACCATTGGGTCCACTTGGCCTAATGGGGCCACATGTACCATTCACTAGAGTGTGGGAAGCACTGCTAGAGGTTAACTGCCACTTACTGCATGTGCATGCATTAGTTTGGGTGCCTCCTAGACCAATCCCTACATTTTAGGATCCACTGGGAGTCCCGACACCAACCTACTTCAGTTAGTTGGAGTTAGTACTATTTAGTCTTAGATAGCTCCCAGTTACTTTCAATTAGTTCAAAATATGTTAGATGGTGCAATTTTTGCATGGAAAATGCATGGATGCATGTGGAGTAGGCTCCTTTTCCCACCTACCACACTCAGTTTCATTGAGTTAATTGTCTGTCATTGATTGTTTGAGTTGTTGGACATCTAGGAGTTGATCTGTTGGACTCCAGCATTGATTGAGACACCATGAGTTAGATGGTTAGTTAGCTACATACAGATCCAGTGGATAGATTCAAATTACATGTCATGCATTCAAATTCTTTTCCTATGTAAACTATTGTAACATCGGATTTTATTATTATGAATGATACTGTAAATTCCTGAGCAATACTTGTCTGATTCCTATGTGGTTTGTTTTGTTCAGTTTGTATCTTCATTCTCCATGTATTTGCTGCAACCATTATTAGAACTATCTACTTGAATATCTAAATGGCTATTTATAACCCAAAGAGAGTACGTCTTCCTTATCTTTCCTGTTAAATTTTAATGAGTTCAGGAAAGTCAACTCAGGTCTCTCTTCATTTTTGGCGAGCTTGAAGAGGGGAGAGAATAATGCTTGATAAAGTTACTTATTCGTGGATTTTACGAGGCCGAACTAGTACATGCTCGTTGGTGTTTTCATATTTTGAGAGTCTAAAAACTTTGAAGAAGACTCCAGGGGTGCTTTTTCATACAATTTAGTCTCCTGAGGCTGAAAAAGTATAAAAAATCCACAGAAGAACTCTCTTAGCTTCCGAAGAAGTAAGGCGCACATTTTTCGTACTTAGTCAGGAAGGTCTAAAAAATGTTAAATTACCACCTACCCAACGTTCCTTCAAAAGAAGCATATAGCCTGATTTTTATGAGTGTGAAGGAAGGAAAGATCACTTAGAAATATCCATTTGATTACGATAAATGGGGCTTACAACAGTAAACTCGATGCTTTGTTCTTTGGGGTTTAACGAGCATGACAAAGACATAAAGTACACTCAGAATCTTTTTCACGTTTGGGTCTAGACCACGAAAAAGAGAAAACTAAGCTCATACCAGGGGTTCCTTTTCCGTAAGTTTAGTCCCTCGAGTCCGAAAAAGTGATAAACCTATACATGAGAATAATCTTCTCAATTCCGAAGAAAAAAAGTGCTCCTTTTTCATAATATTCCACATGGTTCGAAAAAGCGATAAACTACCACCAATGTGGATTCCCATTCACATATTCTTAACGAGCCTGAATGGACAAGTTTACTCGGTAGTCAAGTCTATTTTGAGGAGTCAGACCTAGTCCTAAAGAAACCCCATAAGGGTGGGGATCCTTATAAAAGGGATAGATTTTAAAAAGAGACCAATAATGAGGCTCAATTTGTCGTGAAAAATAGCTAAGAAGGCTCCTGCAAACCTATGACAAATGCGGCATGAGAACCAAAAGACGAAAAAGTGTTCTAAACTAGGGTACTCATGGAAAGGAGGCCATATCAACGGAGGAACAATGATGTAGATGAGGTAAAAATGGTTAAAGATCATAGTCCGTGGTCAAAGAAGTAATCCTTGGGTTAAAAACAGATAGGGTATTGATGCAAAAGTAAATGTGAAAGATCCAAATCCTACCCTATATGAGCAGATAACAAATTTTTAAAGACTTCGAACCTGTTGCATTGGAGAAAAAGACATGGTATTAGTTCAATTATAAAAATAATTTTCAAACTATAGACTAGAAACCCAAAAATTTGAAATTTTTCTATATATAGTTCAAAAATAGAATTAAAACATACCATTTTACATTTTTACCCAATTTGGCAATATTTCACCTCTGACTTGGATTGCTCGACAAGGACAAACCAGTGGACGATTTCAAATTCCAAAAGTGTCAGGTTGGTTAGCTTTCCCCTCTCCTTCATTCCAACCGTTCTAAATTTCATTTTTATGCAAATTTTTTATGTTTTGGGCCTACCCTAGGAAGGTTGCGTAGTGCACGTGGGTAGGCGACTAAGAAAGTCACATACACATGTTCTACAGGAAACCTGCATGAGGGAAACTCACGTGTGACATGCGACCTGTCTAAAGGACAGTCGCATGTACTGTGTGACATAGAAAATTTTAGAGTTTGGCCAAAATTGAAAGAATTGGATTGTTTCTAATGATCAATGGTGGTCAATTGGGTAGGTTCAACATGGTTTTAGAGTGGAGGGAATGAGAGCATGAAGACATGGGCCAATATGCTCTCCACAATTCCCTAACTTTGCAAGAATTATGGAAAAGTGGTTTACTAAAGTTCTTCTGCACTTCTCCAATGAGGGCCAATGTCCGCTTACTTGAGCATTTGATCAACTATTGGGATCATGACTTTGGTGCTTTTGATCTTCATGGTGAGATCTTGGAGATAACTATAGAAGACATGTATTTCATTACGGGGTTGTCTCGTAGGGGTATGCCTATGAACCTCAAGGGTACTGGTAGGGGTGGTGACCCTATGAGTGTCCAAGACTACATTAACACTTACTACACACCAAATAGATAGAAAAAGGGATCATGCATCCCAATTGTTCATATT
This sequence comes from Pseudotsuga menziesii, assembly GCA_001517045.1. Lineage (NCBI taxonomy): Eukaryota > Viridiplantae > Streptophyta > Pinopsida > Pinales > Pinaceae > Pseudotsuga > Pseudotsuga menziesii. The sequence goes on along the minus strand of LPNX011050918.1, from coordinate 519,749 downwards.
GACAGCTTTCCACTACAGGTAGTGGTAAGTACAATAGTGTGGGTTGCAGGATCTTCTTCATTACATCTTGCCACTCAGACACAAATGAGAGTTGCAGTGGAGTGCATACAGGGTACTGTGTTTGATTAGTGCTCGGGTATGATTCTGATTATGAGGAAGAAACTCTTTGACTATAAGAGAGGACGCTGCAATAATTTTGGGTATTCTAGCATATTGGTACCATTCTTCTTTGAGAGAGTTCCTACCATCAGCCCTGCAGTGCCATTTCCAGCATTTTCTCCTCACCAGCCTAGAATGACTAGGTGGGGAGAGGTCTTCCTCCGTCAAGGTGGCAAAGGATTGATCCGGGGTGTATACGATGATGAATTTTACTTGTGGTGGGAGCGGCAGTTACCAGCACTCGAGCAGTTTCCTTACTCCATATTATATTTCCAAGGATACAATGATATTGTCCTCTCGCCAAGGGGAGTATGGGGAGAGCTAGGTATTTTGTTTTTTATGTTTTTAATTTTTTATGAATTTTTATCATAAAATTATATACATATATATAAGAAATTTTAATCCATTTTAATTTTTTTTAAATGCAGACATTGGACTTGTACAAACCGATGGGAACCCCAGGATGTATGTACAACTTGTAGCAGGTGAAAACCATGGTTTACTCAAGGTACTCGAGGGAAAGCTGGCCAGGTTGACCCAAAGAGTTCTAACTATACGGATTGAGCCAATTCCTACTATTATGCAGGAATTTGTAGAAGGGATTCCACCTATCTGGATATGCCTCTTAAAGAGGGTAGCTAGGATCATTCTAGTTTACAGGGAGGCCGAAGAGGCCACTGCAGCTGATGAGGCTGGTGATGCTGGTGATCAGGCCTAGATATATGGGCATT
>LPNX011050918.1:502369-518299 GCA_001517045.1 Pseudotsuga menziesii | reverse complement strand
ATATATTCCTGGTTATTTACATGTGTTCCAAATGTATCTGTTATGTATATTTTACAAAATGTTTGTTAAGTGCCAATATAGAATGTAGTTCGCATATGCATCAGTTAATGTATTTTCATTACGTGGAATGTGATTAAACGAAGTATAATCGAAATTTCTTTCAAGTAATCTAACCTGCAAAAACAAACATAACAAGGCAGGGTTTCACACCTAATAAGATCCATTGCTCTGGGAAACCACCAGTTGAGAGTTAAGTCTAACTTCCAACTGTGTGATGCCACGTGACAAGGAATCCCATAACAATTCAATAACATCCCTGTACTCAGCCACATTATTGGTAGCAGGACCTAGACAAGCACCTCCAGAGGAAACTAGCTTTCCTGAGGGTGAATAGATGACCCATGCGTCTGAAGTCAAGTTACAAGTATGGTGACTAGCGCAATCCACAAAACCTATGAACCTCTCAGCTGACATCTGTAAAAATCACCAGATGGTATAAGAAACACTAACCAACTAACTATTGTACATAAATACATACAATAAATTACAAGAAAAAACACTAACCCTACGCATAGCACTTCTTCAAGTAGAGCCCATTTCTAGGCTTAGGCAGCTTATTTCCATCAAAATCAGTTAACTCGTATGCCCATTTTTTCAAGACCTTCGACACAATGTAGGGTTCTAACCACATGGACTTGAAATTTCCTCCCCCCAGGGGTTCTTTGTCCTGATCCCAGAGCAACACAAGCTTCCGCTTAGAGAAAATACTAGGATTGACCGATTTATTATATTGGTTTTTAACCCTATTCTTATGAGCTTCATTTTTTGTTAACGCATCTCTGCGTCGATCATCTAGATTTTCCAAATGTAGCAAACATTCTTCTAATTCAGTCGTGTCAAGGAGTACATGAATGACGATTTTAAGTGATGGAATTTCACACTCAACCGGAGTGACTGCTTCCACCCCTTGAATGAGTTGGAAAGGTGAAAACCCTGTGGCAGTCTTGACCTTAGTCCAATATGCCCAAAGTGCAGGACATAGCATAATGTGCCAATTTGACTAGGTTGTCTTAATAGTACGCTTAAGAATGGTCTTAAAGGTCTTATTAACTTCCTCGACTTGACCATTCACTTGTGGGTAGAAGGAATATGAGTGAACTTTCTTGAACCTTAGCATAGTAGCCAATTCGGTCATCATGCTATTTTGGAAATGACAGCAATGGCTAGTGACAATCTCCTTTGAAATTTTGAAGCGAGTAATGATCTGGTTGAACATGAAGAAAGCTGAAGTTTCTCCATCAACTTTGAAGGTAGGAATTTCCTTTACCCATTTGGTGAAGTAATCAACAGTGAAAATGATATATTTGTGCCCCCCGGTCGAAACTGGGTTGCATGTCTCTTAATCCACCACCAACTTAGTGAAGAGGCCCACCGTGATGATGGGAAACAAAGGAGCAGGATGTGACCGCATTTTCCTGGTGTAGATATGACATGGATGATAGCGCTTTAAATCCTCCACACAATCTTTAAATATCGTGGGCCAGAAATAACTGGCACGTAAAATATTCTAGGTTGTTGCTAACCTAGATAACCCCTGCATGCTCTGCTATAGGAATCATTTAGGACACACTCGGCCTCCTTGTGGGTGAGGCACCGATGCAAAACAGAGTCTACCCCTCTATGGTATAAAGTATCCCTGATGATATGGTAGTTTTTTGAATTTACATGCAGTTTACGTCGCTCTCACAACAGAATTTCAACCCAAAATCCGACACCTTGCATGTCTGAATTTCGACACTTCTCTGTCGCATTTTCGGATATTCGACAGCCTACCAATGTGGTTCGAATATCTGACACACCATGGTGTCTCCTATTCGATGTTTTTCTCCTCCAAAGTGTCAATCAAAACTTGCATAAACCATTGAAAATCTGACTCCATTCGACACTTGAAGAGTCGGCCTTCTGACGGGAAGAAGTGTCGAAGGAATGGCAACGTCGTCGGTGTTTTTATCCAGAAAGTGTCGGATGTTCAACTCCCTCCGACACTTGAAGAGTCGGCCTTCTAACGGGAAAAAGGGTTAGAGGCATGGCGACGCCGTCGGATATTCGACTCAGCTTGACACTTGAAGAGTCGGTCGTTTGACGGTCTGAAGCATCGGCGTCATGACACTGCCGTCGAAAGGTTTCAGCGAAGCGTCGGAAGACCGTCAAAAAAGTGATGCATGTTGGTAGATTTAACAAAAAAAAAAATTGAAATATTTCACTTAGATATAGCGATTTGATAACAAGTGTGGGCCGGGGAGTTGGTGGCTTACAGAGGAACTTCCTCTAGCAAAGCGTTCAACCTTCCCCTAGGCTAAATTGTTGTATGTTAAAGCAGGCTCCTCCCAGGCACAACAACAATTTTGCATATGGTCCCTCAAGAAAACGATTTGTCATGCATGTGGGCTCAGGATTTGGTGATTTGAGCAGTAATGGCCTTCCCCAACAAAGCCTATTTTCCTTCCAAACTAAATCCTTGATATTCGAATGCACACACGTCATCATGCACAACAATTTGCTTCTACTAAGCTCACATAAATATTTAACTCTAGATGGCGACTCCAGATTGGATGTTCATTGATGTTTTTACTTGTCTTTGCTTCCAAAAGGAATCGTTGTGTGTGTTGGTGTCTATCTTCTATCAAAGACAACAATTTACCTTCCCAAAGCTAAATCACTATGTATCCTTGCTCAACTGCCTTTCAAAGACAGCGATTCCCTCTGCCGTTACTTGGACAGCAAAATAGTAACAAGTGGATCCCTGGGAGAGGTTGGTAATGCAGGAAAAACATTGATCTCCATTATAACCCAATTTATCCAAATTTATCATGCATTTCCCTTTGTAATTTATTATATAGGCTTTCCATTTTTATGCTTTGTGTTGCTATTGTGTTTTCTACAGGCTAGGAGCATGAGTTTATAGCATCCAATCCTTTTGCAACTAATGAATCCCTTTATTTTCCTGGAGAGATGGCAACAGAGCTTTTATGAAATATTTATTTATAAGAAGACCAATGATCAGTCGGTCAATGCCTTTGATGCATTGAATGGATTCTATGAAGGATTTGGCTGCTAAAACAAATAGATCTTGAAGTCGAGATATCTCATGGTCTAATAATAAAGTATTTTCCGGAAGAAGCGAAACTCTACAAGGCTTCACGGTTTCTTTTTACTACAAGCAAACATAATGTTCTATTATAACCAGCATCAGTGGCTAAGTATTAAGCACAAAGATTACCATATAACTACTTTGTATTATCTATTATGCACGGGGCAAGGAATGCCTTATTGTCTATGACTTCGTACAAAGAGGCAATCTTTAAGAGGGCCTTCATATTGAAGAGCACAAACCAATGATTCCATATAAAGACGGGTTTACAATGGCTGTGGAGTTGCATTAGCATTAGATTGGCCCACTTTTGACAAGCAAAATGAAGCCCACGAAAAAGTTAATCACAAAAATAAATTGTATGTCTTTTCAAAGTTTTTGCTTAAAACTCCTACTCTAGCTTTGTTAATGCATTCTAATGATGCTAGTAAGTTATAACACAATATGTTGGATCCTACACACTAGGGTGGTGGATCCATTAACAGTGCTAAAATCAAGTTATATGCAACATAATTTCACTCTATGATTGTTCAATAGAAGAGACAGGTGATTGTCTTTGATCCTTTAAATAGTTGTTGGGATTCTGGTAAATGTATGCTTGCTTGTCCTTTTACGACTGGTTGAGAATATATAAATGTTTGTGAAGTTCCTCTTGCAATTGCAATACTGAATCATGTGGAAGCACCATTATCTGCAAATCAATGGATCTAGCAAAATATTTCATGCGAAGAATATGCTCTGACATATGCTTGCCTATGGATTCATGAGGGAAACTTATCAAATATATTACTATTTCTTCTTTGCATTAATGGTAAAATGATGGGTGAATTCTAGGGTTTCATGTACATGCAAGATTGATGCTAGCATTGTTGGAAGAACACAAGCACAAGGAGGATCTAGGGTTTTCTTGGTTGCTCCATTGGTAAAGTTTGGTGAAATTATGCTTCTATGGATTGAATGGTGGTTGTAATGCTGCGTTTTCTCTGAATTAGGGCTTTTTACCAGCTTTTGTCAACTTTTACATGTTATAAAACATACTCTTGAAGGATTTTTCTCTTGTTTGTCCTTAGATCTCTAAATTTTTCCCTAATTAGGATCATCCAACAAACCCTAGAGGTTGTTTTTGGAAGTCCTAGTTGGTGAGGCTTAGGGAAATATTCCAAGAGGGATGCTGATCACCATCCCTAATGGCCTTGGGCTTGAAGTAAATTTCACAAAAACCCTAAGATTTGTCATTTTAATCAAAATGTAGTATTTCATGTGTAAATAGACGCATTTGCGTGATTATTGTAGTGTTAGATTAGATATTTGTTTTTATAAACTAGAAAACCTTAGAAATTTATAAAATTCAATAATCCAAAAATAACAACAATTTTCAAATTATAAGCCACCCTCAAATTTTGGTCTGCCTATTTAGCCCTAGATCCTCCTGTGCGTCACCTATCTTCTTGTCTACATCCACTAACTTGAGACACAACCTAAAAAAACCAATCAAAATTCAGAGTTAGGGTTTCATATTTGACATGTTTCAGGGGTTGGGATAATTTGGCCTTGATAAAAGGTTACTTTATGCCTTACAATGACCCCATTTAATTGTTTAGTAGGGAAATTTAGGGACTCTTTCCTTACTGATCAATGTTACTATCGTTTCTAGCCCTAAAACCTATCAAAAAGACCTGCAAAATCAACCAAGTTAGGGTCATAGTTGAGTTATGGGGAAATCTCAACAATATAATTGAATTATGTCTTCCAAAAGCATTCTTTTCAGGCTAAGGAGTACTTGTGTAAACCCTTAAAAGGATGGTTAACTCAGCTGGTAATTCATGTTGATATACAGTAGTATTTACAGTTAATCTAAATGATGATAATAATGCCTATGTGATGAAACATGATGGTTGTTAATACTTACACTTGCTAGCTGATAAAATTGTCTACTAATGTTGATTTCAAAGAAAAGTGGTTTAAATGATAATCCTCTGTTGGTTATGATTCTGAAATAGCTTTTTCTGCCCTATATCCTTGGTGTGGCTATGAAACACTTATGCTTTACAATAATAGCATATCGTGCATAGGCCTAGAAAACACCACTAACTTATACAAGAAATTTACAAAAGATCAAAGGTATGCATGCTTTATCGATGGACCAACTAGCAAAGAAGTTCAAGAATCTGCAATAGAAACACAACCTCCAGCACAAAAACCTGCAACAAAATGTTCATAAAATGCCATCAATATTTTCATAAGATTCCTTAGGAAGCAATCATGTGCCCAATTGAATAAGATGGACTGTATGCTGACCTGTTGATTGATCATCAATGAGGAAGTCTCCCATGTCAAACTAAAGGAAATATCAAAATCGATTTATTAGACGATATTAATCCCATGACATACCTACTAGTAACTATATTGACTCATACAATTAACATGGTATGCATGTGTTTATCCTTAAATACAATCAATCTTAAACGTGGAAAAATAACATGATTCTATTACATACCTTCCAGTAACCGTTTCAAGTAATAGTAGCATATTGATTTTTACCCTTGAAGTGATTAGGATCAACACCACCAAAATTCATGGCTGCAAATGGGCTTTCTTCAATAAAAACTTATTTTCCTTGGGAAAGAAGATCAAAATTGTTTCCAACAAATGTGAAAATGTTGCCTTAAGAAAAAAGATGTCATACCAAATCTAGTGATCTATCATTCTAAATCAGTGAAAATGACTGATACTCTTTTTCAGGGCGTGTATACCTCTGGAAGATTGCCTGAAAACAACAAAAATAAACAATTTTTATAACTTAACCATTCAAACAATGCCTTCCAGAAATAAAGTAGGAAATAGATCTTTATTTTTTCAACCAGATCTCAATACTTTGTTGCCATAATTATCAATGCAGTCATTCTTCTTTTGTATTCCAGAGTTGAGATGTTTTCTCTAAGTGACCACTTTAAACTTGGTGATAAATTGGAAGCAATACAGAAAGATATAGATTCCTAATAAAAGATTTGCACAAAGAAGAATTTGTAACAAATTAGCAATTATGCGTAATAAAGTGCACAGTGATGTTGGGGTGAAAAGTTATAATGGAAACTAAAAATACCAATGTGTACCATGCCCAACTCACAACCTACAGGGATAAGCACAAATATAAACATAGGTTTACCACTGCACAATCAACCATCAAAGTTGAACAAGATATGAGATTAAGAAACAAATTACAAAACTACTGGAGAAAGATAGACTGGGGCATATAACAATATACTCATGCGAAATAATAGGGAAACAACACTTCAGATACCATTTTCCTCACAAGTCTATCTATCTTTTTCTGTCTTTTGACCTTTCATATTCCCATCAAAATCAAATGCCTATCAAATTTCTTGTAATGAAATGCCTACATTTAATTTTGTTGTCCTAGCTATATGGTATTGGTAAAGTATTACCAATGGGCCAGTTATCATGATAAATCAAAATATTTAAGGTAATTGTTTAGATCGGATAGAACAAAGTTTGCCTCAATGTATGGTAATCATCATAATCAACTAAATGTATGTGTGTGCACATCAATAAATACCCAATACACAGCTCAATCAAACAAAAGAAAACATAATTATACCTTGATTTGTGGATCTTCACACTGTCTTCTTATGCTTTGCCTTTCAAAACATCATTCAACATACTTCATTTTTTATCATGTTGCAATAGTTTCATGTTAGGACCCATCAAATATAATTATGTTTGTTTATGAAAATAACAAAACCAATCTAAATAAATACAATTCTATTACAATGTAAATTACAATACTATTCAACTATTCAAGTAAATTGATTGTTAAGAATATATCACGTGATAAAACATGNGTAAATTACAATACTATTCAACTATTCAAGTAAATTAATTGTTAAGAATATATCACCTGATAAAACATGGATAACCAAACATACTATGTATATAAGGCCGTCGATCTAATCAAAACTCCATTTCTTGCCTCTTAACTATGGAAATGTTTCTCAACGCTATCTATAACAAGTTCCAATGGAGGAGTCAAATAGCAATAGTGAAAATTACACAGTAAAAATATAGAAATAGATTTTTTTTAATGTATTCTTCCTTACCATTCATTGAGCTCCTCTCTGTATCGAGAATAATTTAATATTCTCTACTAAACATGACCAACCACGTGAAGGTGGAAGCTCTTATGGCCCCTTCCCCCTCTTCCCCCCCCCCCTCACATCACTCTCAACTCCCCAAACTCAATGCATATACTTGCAAATAACAATTTATTTCACTATTTCACATGGCAAATAACAATGCATCTACAATGCAAATTATTTCACTCAATAGTTGAAAGATGCTTTCATTAAATCATCCTTTAAAACATTCATTAAACCATTCAATCATTCTTTAAAACATTCATTAAGCCATTCAATCATTCAACAGCTGAAAAAACCTTTCATTAAACCATTCATTAACTCATTCATTAAAACATTAATTTAGTTAATGGCAGATAAAATAAAATAAAATAAATCAGTAAACCATTCAGTAAAGCATTCATTCAAACATTCATTCATGAAACAGAGGAAAAAACCATTAATTTTTTTTTTTATAATTAATAAGAATTACTCAAAATTTGTTTAGTCACTTCCTTTTTACTTTTCTTCTCTTTAAATATTTAGTTAGAGTCACATCTTTGGGAATCTGATCATCGGTATCCCTACTAGTCTGCTCGCAAGGTTGAACTTCAGGCGAGGGGCGATGAATTTTTGCAATAATGTCAAAATATTTCATTAATATATTTATATTTTGATAAATACGAGTAATTAATTTAAAAAACATTACGAATGTGTGTTTTTACCTGCCATGTGCACATCAACATGTTCAACATTATCTCGTACTAGCCCAACCTATTCCGTGTTATGATCTGCAACTACATGCTCTGCAGTTGAATTGTGTAGAATTAGAATTAATGTTCATCATCTGTAATGGTCTATAAAAAATAGTAGCACATTAATAAATTCATTACCAGGATGAGAAGCATGATCTTTGTTTGGTTGGTCATGTACTACATCCTCGACATGGACGGGATCATTACTTTCATGCACAAAAAGGAATAAATAATTTATGTTAGTTTATTTATAAGGAACAAATTGCATGAGCATTAATAAATTATCATTAAACTATACAGTTTTCGCATACCTAGGCACCAGATGGATCAGCAGAAGATGATGCAGTATTCCCAGACAAGCTTCTCCGGTGTTCAACAATGGCGTCAAAGCCCTGTTCGAAGCCAAGCTTCATGTAATCTGTACTAGGCAATTCTTTGAACCGGTCGGCCTTCATATTTGCATGATGTCATTAATTTTAAAGCCTTTTATCAAAACAAAACAAAAATAATAATATGTATGATATTTGGATGCAGATTCGGGTTTTGCGATACTTACATATCAAGCCGCCAAGTTGGAGTAACCACCAGGCCCAAGCTTGTGTTGGCCATTTTTTTCAATTCTTCCCTTTGTAGCCTTAGATGTGTCCGAGAGCCTAATTAAGTTTTTAAATACATTAGTCGATGTACCAAAATTGATATAAAAACTAGTAATGATAAGGCTTACCACTACATTTTGGAATGTATTGCATACCTCCCTGTTCCACCTGGAGGTATCTTTCCTGATTTTCTCAGGTCCTTCTCTTTTCCATCTTCCACCAGGGCTTTCCACTCCATAGATGGAATCATTGGAGGGCGCTCATACCTAGGGTTCTTCTCTAGGTGAACCCTATATTGGTCTCGAACAATCTTCAAATGTTTTCCATCCTTCTGTAGTACCTTCGATGTATCGAAGGTATATTTTTCGAATAGACTAACCAAACGATTAGTCAGATCATCCTTTAAATCTTTTGGTTACTTATTCCACATTGTGCAGATGGTGGGCCTGAAGATCTCCAAGGCCAAATCATTCATATGTTTATAAAATATATCATTTCCTGCAAAACATTAATGACATAATTAGTCAAAAATAGCAAATGGTGGGAAGATGACTTGCTCGGGCAAATGTCACAATGTAAAACTCCAAATGGGTAATATTGGTAGTCTAGTAATATGTTTTAATTTCCTATCACTGGGGTTTATGTGGTTCTTGGTGTCTAATGCATAAACCGCTATTTGACTCCGCTAGTCACATTGTGGCTGTTGCGCTAACTGCAGGGTAGGGGAAGCTATCATAGGGGGAGGTGATGTTGAGTGGGGGTGGTTACACTGGCTGTATGACTCTTTAGCCTCATTGAAGGTGGGGAAGAAAAGAACTTAAATCTGAAATCATTTTAATGCAATTTTGTTTAAGTATACCAATGTGAATTAAAGGTTTATATAGACCAAAGGGATCTTAACGAGCTTCAGTATATTAGACACAAATTATAAAAACTAAATTGAACAATCTATAATGACCTGGAATCCTCTCTGTCTTTATTGGAACTAGTTCTTAATTCACCAAAAATGTACTCACTATTGAACCAATGCTAGTCACACGAGAAGATCCAGGAAATGCTTCCACATCTCTATCTAGCACTACATCCACCCCTTCTTCTACAGCATCTGTTGTGAGTGGGGCAACATCGGCTGCACCCTCCACTTCCCTCGGCGAAGTCGCAAAGCGTGTTGCGGATTGTTCAGTGCACAATATGGGAGTAGTATGTGGTGTACATGGAGTGGTTTGGTCACTGGGACCAAAATTGCCTTGACCACCACTGATAATCTCCATAGCGTGCTGTAAATTCAAACCATTGTATTATAAGTTCAACATCATATAAAATCAAATATTATAAAGTTTTTATAAATGAATTTACATTTTTATTCGATAACTTACATCCACTTGTTTACGTTGCTGTAACAACAACTGAATCCTTTGTTCGAGCCCTTCTGTCAGTGGAACTGCCAATGTCAGACGAATCAGTTCCTCATTTTGTTTTTCCCTTGTCCTTTGTAGCACCCTCAATGGGTCTGCAGTCTCTCTAATTTCACTATCTCTCATCAACCAAGAGACCTCATTCTGTAAAGAGTTTTGAGACGTCGTTTGATAAACGGAATCCCCTGTCTGCAATTGAAATATATAAAAAATTGCTTAGTCTTTGAAAATATAGTGTGCGCAAATAATTATATTAGGGATTACATCTAGGATTACCTGATGCCTAGATGAGGGCGTGGTCTAATCAACAGATGGGGATTTACCTCAATCAACCACCTGCAAAAAAAGTAGAGAACATTATCACAATGAACACAATATGTAAAAGCTAACAAATACAGAACAAAAATAAACACTATGCTACATGTTTGATATGTGTACATTTTTGAAGTATTTAGAATGTGGAATTACATTTAGGTTTACCGGTTGCCTCGAGTCTCCAAACGTCTGATCAACAGCTGGGGACTTTCCCCGGTCAATCTGCAAAAAAGGTAGACAACATTACCATCATGAACGCAACCATAAAAACGAAAGAATACATAACAAAATAAACATAATGCATCACGATATACATGTTTACGATTTTAAAGTATTTGAAATGGAGAATTACATTCATGTTTGGCTGTTGCCCTGATGCTGTAGTCAGATGATCAATAGCCGGTTGGCTTCCCTGATCAACACTCTACATGGAAAATAGATAATATTATATAAAAGAAGCTAATATACTAATGAAAATACATAACAACGTATCTGTATGTCCATCATAAATTTAATATTACATTGGCAATATTGATGTATACGTGTTGCCTTGACTCAGGTCGACAAACATCTACAGAGATGGAGGTGCCCCTGAGAGAACCCTGCATAAAAAACATACAAAAAGTTACATAAGGAAACATGAAAAGTAGATAATTTCAATTATATGCTAACAAAAATTCCTATAGATGTTAAAATAATTAATAAAAGGGTGGTTAAATTGTTTGTTGTACCACAACCATACTAACATTGTTTGAATCTACACGATTCAAATTGTAATCAATAAGCAGTTCTTCGCCAGCAGCTATTGATTTAATTGCACATACAAAAACACGGTTTCCTTCACGCAACTCGAATATGCAGTTGGGTTACTTTAATGTAGACCCTGGTTGTGTACTGTTTATAAACCCCACAATATTACTGGTTGTTTTTGGCCTTCTGTCCATGTACATCGTTGCTCCTTTATTTTGAGCTTTGTCTTTTAGTTGTATATAATTCACTGACAACCCATATCTACGCATACTTTGTGGATATTGGACCAGGCGCATCCAATCACTATAGTTGTAACAGGGTCCAACATACTCCATCAATTATGTACATCTACCATATCCAAACCTTATGTCGTCCATGCAAAACAACCCCAATCCATGTAATGACGACGGTGCAATTCTATATATCCTCTCATTCACACAAAAATCATTGTTTACTTTAGGAAGATTGCTAGGCACCCATTGTTTCAGTAGGTATTGGTACCTTAAGGGCACGTCAATGTCTCCCACTGTCTCATCATCATAGGAACATGACCCCCCTCCTTGGAGAAAAAAATTCATGCGTTGTCGAATTTTCTTCTGATCTTCTGACATCTAGTTGATCTAGCCCGTGTAGACCTACTGGATGTCTCACTTTCCTATAGCCTTCCCAAACTCCCTTCACTGGAGAAAGAAAGGTATGATAAATACCTGTTTGGTTCTACCTACACCATGGCCAAACAAAAATTTGGCATGAGCATAGCAAAATACCAGCAAAAAAACGTGGAAAGACTTATAAGAAAAAAAACTTGGAAAGACTTGTAAGCCAAAAGCTTGTTAAAGAAAAGGTTGTCAAGAATGAGTTTGGTTAATAGGTGTGGGAATTTGGTAGCCCTAAAAATTCTAATGTATGCCCCTCTTTTAGTTACATACAAGTCTCCATTCTAACTTATTGCTTGCATTGCATTTTGCTAACATGAATTGGGTAGGCTTCAAAAGCTTCATATGTATGTTTGTGGCCATTGTACTTTGGCCTTTCAACGTTGTCAAGCTTGAGACGATATGTTATGCATATGTATCACATATAACACTGCAATTTATGCCAATATATGTATGTACAAAACCTTTAAGGGACTATCTCCTTCAAAGAACATATCTCCTTTAAGTGGTTTTTAGTTTTCCCATGAATGATGTTGTGATGTTGTAGATGATTATCCATTTTACCTAATATGTTTTATGATCGTTTCCATGTTTTCTAGGGTGCACATACTTGTTGTTTATGGCTTCTTTTGCTTGAAATTTGAACTGCCTAAAAGTGCACAGATCTCATCTAGCACCCTTTAAGAGTCATAATAACAACTATTGTTATAGGATATTATTCTCCAAATGAAACACCAAAACCATACTTATCGGTTAATATTTGTGTAGGGAGGTTTTTCTGATCTCTCCCATAATTTATGATACTAATAATGGGATTGTGACTGTAAAGTCAATGCCTTATTTGCATAGTGGCATTCCTACAACAGTACACTGGAAATTGGAAAAAATTCTAACGTATGCCCTAAGAATTCTTATGTATGCCCCTCTTTTAGTTACATACAATTCTCCATTCTCACTTATTTCTTGCATTTAACTTTCCTAACATTGCCTTTTCCTTTTACTGGCCTACCCCCTTTTCAACAATAATAGTTGCATATTTAATCAAGTGTTTTTCTATCGAGGTGGCCGAGTCAACCGAGTTAATGACCCCCAACCGAGCTGACTCGGCCTTTGAAATGATTGGAGTGACAAATTTGGTACCGAACCAAGCAAATCAGGGTATGACTGAATGGATCGGTAACAAAATGGTCAATTCATCCCAATCTGTACTAAATTGACCAAGTGAATGTGGGAATGCACAGGTCACACACATGACACTTCAATTCAAAAAAACAATTAACCTAGAAATATAAACATCGAGACTCTAAACCTACTTCATTGTTGAGTCAATTAGCTTTGTAGGATTCCTATACATCATAACAATATTTGGAGTAAAACACAACTTGCTTTGTAAGCCCTAGATGCCACCCATGTGCACAATAGTCAATCTATAAAGTAGCACCCAAATACAAAAACATTCTTCACAAAATAGGGCATGAACCATGTGAACAACCTTCCAAGTGGACCAGCTCAATGAGTAACCTCCAAGCATGTAATATCTCTCATGAAATGGTGTATAAAATAGTGTAAGCATGCTTCAAATGATCACTTTCTCCTTTGGTAGGGCTGAACACTGCCCTTATGCATGTGTCTCCAAGGGTGAATGTTCCTCAAATAATGAGAGAAGGCCTTCCTCTAACAATAAACCAGTACACCAAGGTGAATTGGCCCTATTTAGGGCTTCCAGAACAAACTTGGTATTTTAAATGTCACACTAGGAGCAATGTTGGGCAGTCCTATGGGAATAAACAACTCTAGAATCAAGTATGAGCATCAAAGGGACAAATCTGAGCACTTTGGGAGCATTATCCATGTTGTAGATGATTATCCATTTTGGGATAGATCAAAGGGACAAATGTTGTAGATGATTATCCATTTTACCTAATATGTTTTAGGATCATTTCCATGTTTTCTAGGGTGCACATACTTGTTGTTTATGGCTTCTTTTGCTTGAAAGTTGAACTACCTAAAAGTGCATAGATCTCATCTAGGACACTTTAAGACTCATAATAATGGTTATTGTTATAGGATTTTATTCTCCAAATGAAAGGGACAAATGTTGTAGATGATTATCCATTTTACCTAATATGTTTTATGATCGTTTCCATGTTTTCTAGGGTGCACATACTTGTTGTTTATGGCTTCTTTTGCTTGAAAGTTGAACTGCCTAAAAGTGCACAGATCTCATCTAGGACCCTTTAAGAGTCATAATAACAACTATTGTTATAGGATTTTATAGATGATTATCCATGTTGGGACAAATCAAAGGGACAAATGCTGTAGATGATTATCCATTTTACCTAATATGTTTTATGATCATTTCCATGTGAATTGGCCCTATTTAGGGCTTCCAAAACAAACTTGGTATTTTCAATGTCACACTAGGAGCAATGTTGGGCAGTCCTATGGGCATAAAAAACTCTAGAATCAAGTATGAGCATCAAAGGGACAAATCTGAGCACTTTGGGAGCATTCTGAAGGTCACAACAAACAGTAAAGCATCTCAAATCAGCTATAATTAGGCCAACTTTCAGATCTGGGCACATTGCAACAATAAAAGATGATGATCAATGGCAATAGGAGGCAGTATTTGCAATTTTGGCTGTGAAAAATGAGAAATCTGTGGGTGAAAGCAACCCTAAAATCTCATTCATATGCCTTATAGCAGCATCCACATGAATTATGGGCACAAACAAACCTGTTTGGCAGTAAAAAAAGGGTATGAAGCAACCCTATTTCACCATCTTGGGCACCCTTATGCACTTATCCATCACCGAACAGGCGTACCTCTAAATCTGGGCCAAATTGGAGGTTAAAAGGTAGTTCTGGGCATGAATAGCCCTATGAAAAGTGATGAACAACGGAAAAATGGGCTTTGAGAAATCCATTGAATATGCTAATGCTTGGATTACCAACATGAGGGAAAGCCATTGAATATGCTAATGCTTAGACTATAATAGACCACCTTGGTTTGACACTAATGCAAACCTGTGTATGAGTTTGAGCCAACATTTACATCCACTCTACAGGATCTCCATAGGACTAACATCATTATTTTTCCATTACTATAAAGGAGATGTTCTAGAAGATTTGCCTGTACTTGTTGATTTTACTGTTTAGTTGAACCTAAATGTGAAACAAAGAGGATAAATAAGCAAGCTACAACACTTTTCGTGTGTGTCAATGTGCACGCGCGTCAAAGTGTTGTAGCTTGCTTAGTCTCCTCTCTGTTACGTTCAACTTCTACGTGAAATCAACAAGTCCTCGCAAATCTTCTAGTACAATTCCTTTACAGTAATGGACAAATAATGATGTTGAGTTCTTGGAGATCCTGTAGAGTGGATGTTTTAACCTCTGTTCTACTCTGAATTGCATAAGCCAGCACTTCAGAGAAATATTTCCCAGTGGTAACCTACAACAATCATATATATATATATATATATCTAATCCATGGTGGTGAAGAGCAGACATTTCCAGATCTGCTACTTGGCACTTTCAGGAATGAAAAGAATGTTTTAAATACATTTATATCAGTATGTAATATTTTCTGATTCTAAAGCTAACCAACTGTCTAAACCACAAAGGTCATCTTATCATGTTAATTGTAAGAGGGACAAAAAAAAAATCAGACACGGTGAAAATTGACATAAAATGTTCAAATAAAAAATAGAGGACATCAAAATACCTAGTACGTGCTTAAATACCCAAAGCATAAACCATAAGTTTCATGATTTTCCATTAATGGAAAAGTATTACCTAACCCAACGCACCTCATGGTCGAATCATGATATTGCAGCAATGTGCATACACCCTTCACTTGAATAATGTTAGGATTGCCAAGAACTAACATCATTCAAGTGAAGGATGAATGTAGACTGCTCCAGACATTATATCTCTACTCATTCGATTTCCTACAAAGTGTTGTAGCTTGATTAGTGCTCCTCTCTATTCATCATTTACGTTCAACATCACGGTGAAATCAACAAGTCCAGGCAAATCTTCTAGTACATCGCCTTTACAGTAATGGACAAATAATGATGTTGAGTTCTTGGAGATCTTGTAGAGTGAATGTTTTAACCTCTTCACTGCTACTCTATAGTGCATAAGCCAACACTTTAGA
>LPNX011050918.1:499329-502153 GCA_001517045.1 Pseudotsuga menziesii | reverse complement strand
CACACCAGGGAATAATTCTAAAGCTAACCAACTGTCTACACCACAAAGGTCATCTAAAGACATTATATCTCTACTCATTCGATTTACTACAAAGTGTTGTATATTGCTTAGTGCTCTTTAGGATCAATGATCAAATTTGAAGGGTGGGTCTTAATTTCAATTAGAAGGGAATTTATTCTCTGAGCCCTTCATAGATGAAGGGAAATATAAATAATTGTACTTTAATGGACAAGTATAAATTAGCCAAACCCTTTCACACGAAAAAATGCAAAAACCAAATATTGTTCTTTCAGCGCTTGTTGTGAAAGCATGCATGTATGTGATGGAGGGGCCTAAGTCAATTGAATCCTTGCAACTCATTGCATGTCTGAGTCTAGCGATCCATGGTTTAGATTGAAGCAGAATACCAAAAGAAGTTTATTAATGGTTGATTTCATAAAGTTATAGGTGTGAGTAGTTAAGTGCTTGTGGCTCTAAAATTTGTTTTGTTTTGTACTAGTCCATGATTCACTGAATCCATAGTCACGGGTAGGAATTTAAATTATTTAATGAAAAAAATTAATGTGTATAACCTCTATGTCGAGACAATTTTCCATGCTGATGCTTGCCACTACCCTCTTTATTGTCTTACCAAAAGGCATGATAATCAGGAAGAAGACCTAAAATTATGGACTTCACCTTCAATGAATGCCTTGCAATCATATTGGTAATAACTATTTTGGTAGCGCTGAGTACAAATGTCATGAGAAACCACAAATGTTTGGAAGGATGGAGGGAGATAACATCACGATCATGCAACTCATCAAACTGAAGACTATTCTTGAGCCAACAATTGTTTTTTTTAATTTTATTAATAACCATTGTTTCTCCATATCGTGTTCCCAATGACACCTCTCTATAGCAATGCATAAATCAATTTCTGCACAATTTGTGATCCTAGCTACATGCCATTATTTGTATTTGCATGACATCGAGTGTTATTTATAGTTGTCGTGAGTCCATGATATTCATGCAAGAAATGAATTCTTGTAGAGGAGGACTTTTCAAACCTACCTTTTGAAATTCATTTTGACGAAAAAAAAGTGGACATTGGTAGCGAGGTTCACATATAAGGTAGTAGGCACAAATGTTGGAGCTCGTTTCAGGCCTAGTAGTTGCTGACACATTGTCGCACTTTAGATTACAGCCCCAAGTGACTTGAGAGTCATATTAACATCTCGATGGCTAGTGCCTCGTAGTCATTAATGATTACTGACCATCTTCAACAACTAAGCACCGAGTGCATGACATGAGTGAGTAAGTGATTATAATTTATCATATTTACAATATTTTGAATGATGAGTTGAATTTTATAGCATAAGAGTTTCAACATATTGAGATATTTATATGAATGGGTAATTTCAAATGTTGCTCTTATTTTGAAATGTTGATATAAATTATAGCCTTCTTTATTGGAAGGGAAAAATTCAAATTTTAAATTTTTTTTGAAGGGAAATAATAACTTTACACTTTTGGGAAGGGCTAGAACCCTTTGGAAGGGCTGTGAAGGGTTCAATTTTGAACGTTGCTTAGGATGCTAAATTCCAACCTTAGGATGCCAATCCCCGCTATTTTTGGACCCATAACATCACAAAAACTCCGTGAAACAAAGAGTTTGGAATTTGTAGGTTACTAGAAATGTGAAAAAATTGGTGTTACCAATAAGAGTGATGGAATATCAATTGATATTAGTGATCAAGTAACTTTTATTTTCCAAGGGAAATTATCAGTTCCTTGTTATTTCATTGAAATCAAAGGTAACTTAATTACAACTTTAGCTATTGCTGAGCACATGGAATAGATACAACTATGTTCATCATCAGCAAACAGATGACAATTGATCAGCTTCACAGGAATACTGGACAAACCTTCAAAGGTAACACCTATAATCTAGGAATCTTGACTACATCCACATCACTAACCTTCAATAGATAGATAATTCAAATCTAATACTGAAGTAGCTAATCCAAAGAAGCAATAAACAAGAGAGATTAGTAATATGAGGGGATCATCCACCTCAATCATCCAAAGGATGTCAATAGGAACAGCACATAAAAGACTCAAGTGCTAAGGGCTAGAAAAGCTGCAAAGTGCCCTGATCAATACATTCACCATCAGTGAATTTAGTAAACTGAAAATGGCTTGAGGCCAAGTTTAATGCTTCTTTGGATAAGCTATTAGCCTTAGTATTGTGTTCTCTGAATATGTGAACTGCTTTTAGCTAAATGAAGTAAGGTTAACCCTTGTTTGATGATGAGATGGAAAATGCATGCATTTATCCATTTCATGAAGGGTTGGATGTTATATTTGAAATCAATAATCATAGTTTTGGGGGCCCCATATATGATTCATCTAGTGAAGCATCTAATGAGGAACCTAAATATTTGGAACCTATAGAGAAACCAAGCATCCACTCTATAGGATCTCCAGGAACTAACATCATTATATCTATACTCATTCGATTTCCTACAAAGTGTTGTAGCTTGCTTGGTGCTCCTATGTGTTTGTCATTTAGGTTCAACTTAACAGTGAAATCAACAAGTCAAGGCAAATATTTCTAGTACATCTCCTTGGTCTATTATAGTACAAGCATTAGCATATTCAATGGCTTTCCCTCATGTTGGTAATCCATGTGTTTCCCCTATCCAGTGGACAACCCCCTTGTTGTATATGCTATCCATTCAATTTTATGCATAGCTCACATACATATAGACATGGATGATCTAAATGACATGAAGAAAAATCTAATCATCCATAAACCGAGTTAGATCAATTTTGGAAAACG
>LPNX011050918.1:476829-494329 GCA_001517045.1 Pseudotsuga menziesii | reverse complement strand
CCCATTCTCAACCAATTGTTTAATGGCAATAACCATTAAAATGAAAGAAAGGTGTAAATCTCCTGAACAAAGACGTATATTCTCTTAATTGAAGCAATTATGAATAGAAAACACAATTAGAATATGAAGGATATAATAAACATCCACTAGCTAATAATTACCTTTCAGCTTCCTCAATCTACCTTTCCCCTTCAGTTGCTCCCCTTCAAATTTGTTATTGGAGTCTGGATCACAAATGCAACGTAAATTGAGCTTTGACACTAAAATAGGAAGATATTCACTAACATACAACATGTTTTGGTATACCGTATATCCTTCCATCATAGAACCCTCGGTATGTGCTCTTTGTCTCACCAAACCCTTCATACATTTCAAGTGCCTCTCAACCATCCACATGGACCTTGAGTGCACAGGTCCACACAACTCAATCTCCTCAACTTGGTGTATGAGGTAGTGTTCCTGTGCATTGAAAAATGCCGATGGTATGCTTTTGTATTTAACACATGAGATAAGAAATTTCTCTCCTCCAATACTTTATATGTTCTTTATGGATTTCTTTATATGTCAACCATCTACAAGTGATGCAAACCAATAACGATATTTAACAAAAATAAACATTAAATTACAATATATGCTGAGAATTAAAGAAACACTAAGCACATGCAAGTAATCGCTAGTTACCTCATGTATTTACCAAGATTATATATAACTTGTTTGACATTGTTGTCGAATTTGTCCGAGAGAGAGAGAGGTAGAACATACTGTATCAATATACAAACCACACCATTTATTAAACAAAGAGTATACAGACAAGAAAAAATTATATGGACATAACAATAATAATTACCTTGATGAAGACATGCCAATCATGTGTTTTGACCCCCACAAAATCACCTTTTTTAGTTATGATATTCTTCAAGTTTGCACAAAATCCAGTGGGAAATTTAATTTTCCACATTACTTATTTGACAACATTGCTTTGTTGCTCCGTAAACATCCATGGAATTGAGTTTATATTAACTTGTTCTCTGTTGGTATGAAATTGGATGACGTCTTTCATTGCATGGTTGCTTTCTTGAATGTCTTTGCACACTTTCACAACTTTACATTTCTCCCTCCTTAGCTCTAGTAGTCGCCATAAGGTTTCAGTAACATTCTTTCCAATATGCATTGTATCAAACAAATGAGCAATTTGTAGGTGCTCATAGTAGGGCAACCTGTTGAATTGAATAGGATAACTTTTCATTCCTCGTGGAAGACCATTAATTCCTTCATGATCACAATGGACATCATGAATATTAATTTATAATTAATAAATTACATCATAAATCAAATATGGCCACTACAGCAAACAACTCACAATAAAAATTAAAATACATAACAATTCATGTACGATGATCCATACGTACCATGATGAAAATTTCTATTGTATTGCATCTTCCAAAGGTGAGGTGTCATTCTCTGTGGTTTTAATGCAGTCTCCTGCTTCCCATTGAAAATATTTCTTTCAGTTGTTTTATACCTATGATTCTTAGAGGGGAAATGCCTATACTCATCAAACACCTCCTTTCTTAAGCTTTTTGAACGACGAGATTTTATCTTAGGACCACAAACTGGACATGCAAATTTACCCTTTGTCTGAAGACCTACAATATATAGATATGGAATATCTATGTCAAATATATTCATATATAAAATATTCTAACTACTCCATATCATTAATGAAATTAAAGTGGAACTTAAAATTACAAACCACAAAATGAAGTTAACCCAGGGGCATCATGTATTGTCCAAACAACCATTGCATGGAATTGAAATTTCCTTTGTCGTATTGGTCTAGATACGTCATACATAGTTATGCCATTCCATAACTTCAGTAGCTCATTTATAAGAGGTTCGATGTATACATTCATATCTTTGACTTGGAACTTACCTGATTCATAATTTGAAGTACATATAAAATATATCATTATGAGAACCATTAAGATATATAAACCATGCAAAAGAGTAAAATAATAGATGTATATATGAAATTAAGATACATATTACGAAAAATGAGATGACACAACTACATTATAAATAAAACAGTTTTCATCAAAAAAATCTTGGAATAATCATCGACAACATTATTTGCTCCCTCTTTATTGACAACCATGGAGGAATGTTATTGTTGATTACAAAAATAGGCCACACCGTGTAAATGGATTTCATTTATGCAAATGGATTAACACCATTTGCTTCCAAATAAATCCTAAGATTACGTGGTTCTTCTTTAAAGTGAGGCCACTTTTCCTCCATATCTCTAAAAGCAGTACCATCTGCAGGCATTCAGATAACATCATCTTGACTTTTGTTCCTGGCATGGTAATCCATAAATTGCGCTATGTTTTTGCACCTGAACAGTCGTTGAAAACGTGTAATGATGGGAATATAATGAAGAACCTTCTGAGGCACCTTTTTGTTAATTTATTTGTTTAATATCTACTTACATGACATTCTGGACATTCTGTTGCAAATTCATACTGATTATAATATATAACATGGTCATCGGGGCATGCATGAACTGCTTCATAATGTATTCCAATCTCTTTCATGATGGAATATAAATCTCGATGTGTGCGAGGTAAAATATTTGATGGTGGTAACAAAAATTCAGCTATCATGCTACAAAAAAATAAAAAAAAATTTGTTAATGTAATAAATAACTAATATTAACGAAACACGCTTCATCCGTACGATGATCAATAATGAGTTAACAATACAATTATTAGAGGAATACAAATAAACTTTATCACGATCCTATATATGTGATGGATTATTTTAGATACCTTAGCATCCGTGTGATTTCAATGTTTGAAAGACCATTCATAACCTTCAAGTTCATTATCAACAATATAGTAGAGAGAAGATTTATTTTGGAGCCTTCATAAAGGGGTTCATATGCCTTATCAAGAAGAGGTATATCGTGAACATCATCAAAGTCATCATCATTTTCATTATCAACATCATCATCATCATCCATTCTAATGTTAAATGAATCATGGATCAATGTATTTGTACCATCATCTTCAATTACATCATCGGCATGATCATCTTGTTCAATATGATAATTCACTTGTTCTCCATTAAACATACATGCTCCATGATCCTGATCCTGAACTTGTTCTAAAAGAAATTCCTCTGGACGATATGTTGTAGGGTGTCTTTCCTTTAATATAAATACATGGAAACATCAATAGATATACATTAATATATGAAAAAATTATAATACATACAATTACCAAAAAAATGAATATAATAAACTTTATAATGCTAAACCTACAAATGGATGATATTCGTTCCCCCCCTCAGTGTGTCCATGTTTCGTGCAATGTTTTGTGGCTGTTGAGATCAATATTCTTCTCCTCTTAACTCCCCTGCATTGAGTACACAGACAATAACATTTTCCATCACCCCTTCGTTTTGCTGCATCTCATAGTCTAGCAAGCAATTGTTGGTTGTCTTCGTTTGGATCCGGAATATTTAATCTATTTGACATTTTGTCACAAACTGCGTTAATGAACATAACTGGTTGTCTTAAAAAATCAAGTTCAACGCATCAACATTTTGTCAAACAGAGAGAAGCCGAAGAATAAAAAATTCCCGGCAAAATGTCTATCGATGAAAAAAAAATTCCCACAACCGCCCGTTGAAGAATAAAACAATTCCTAAAAATGTCCGTCAAGAACAAATACTTTTCAGAAATCATACGTTGCTTCTACAACAAACATGTCGAAATGTTTAAAACAATTTATATTTATAATGGACATGCGTCGGATATTCGACACCTTGAACATAGTTATCGTTGAAAATATGGGACCATAAATTTAAAATCATGTAAACCTTACAATTTTTTTTTTTAAAACCTACACATAGCATTGGATATCCGACACCCTAGCGTCAGATATCTGGCACCTTATAGTTGGATATCCGACACCCAACCGTCGGAGATCCGACACTGAAGGGTCGGATCTCCGATGCCATTGTTTCGGATATTCGACGCCAGTGTGTTGGATATTCGATGGATATATAAATATTTTTTTATCGGCATTATTTTCAGTGATTGTTGTCCGACACGTCTGTGCGAAATGTTGGATGACGTCAGATTTTAGGTTCAAATCCTATTGTGTCTTTCCTCGAGAAGGACGCAGGACACTTCAAAGTCTGGAGATATATAAATATATCTTCGTACCAAGGATCAGAGGTGGAAATCATAAAAATGTACTCATCTGGGAATGAGTCTTCTTCGACTGCTGCATTTTCTTCTGTCAGAAATTCTGTAATAAGCTATGCAAAAACTAAGGAATTTTTAGATTTGGCAGACTGAAAATCCAAGTCAAACTCTTGGAGAATGACTATCCATTTATTGAATTTTCCCCTGATTATGCGTCAGGACAAAACATACTGAAAGGGATTAATATCTTCCACTACTGTAGTGGTCCTCAGTAGGATGTAGTGATGTAACCTCTGCACAACATAAACAACTTCTAAAGCTAACTTCTCGATGTGGGAGTATCAAAGTTCAGGACTAGCCAATGCATGAATAAGATAATAGACTCTTGGAGCTTGTCATCTTCCTGGACCAATACTACCCTAATGGTTGACTCTGACACAGCCAAATACAATATAAAATCTCGAGAGTAATCTGGTGGGCATAACAAAGAATCCGACAATAAATCTTTCTTTAATGCCTCGAAAGCAAGTTGTGTGGTTTCATCCCATACAAATGGAGTGTCCTGCTTCAACAAGCGCATGAAACCCTTAGTGGTCTTGGCATAGTTAACGATAAAACGTCGAAGGAAATTAGACTTTCCTTGGAGGCTTTGAAGTTGCCTAATAGAATGAGGAGGAGGCATATTTACAATGGCCTCTACTTTCAAAGGATCCACCTGAATACCTTTGTTTGATACTATGAACCCAAGTAGTCGTCCTGACTCAACATAGAAAACACTCTTGTGGGGATTCAAGCATATTTTGTAATGTCTACATCGTTCAAAAATTAATTGAAGGTTATCTGGATGATCGATCCACTTACGAGAATGAGCAAGCAAATCATCTAAGTACGGCTCGACAATGCTCTTAATGTCATGGGAGGAAAAATTCATTGCCCACTGAAAGGTAGCCCCTACATTTTTCAATCCAAAGGGGATTTTTTTGTACGCGAAGGTACCCCATGGACAAATAAAAGCCGTTTTGTGTTGGTATTCTGGTTTGATTTGAATTTGATTGTATTCGAAAAAACCATCCATAAACGAAACAACTTCACTACCCACACAAGCATCAATAATATGATCTATAAAAGGTGTGGGGTAATTGTCCTTGGGACATGCCTTGTTCAAGTCATGAAATTTTTTGCATACGTGTATCATTCCTTTCTTATTATCAATGGGAACAATATTGGATACACATTCCATCAAAGCAATAGGGTAGATGAAACCAGCTTTCAGCAATTTTTCCACTTCCTCCTTAACGACTGCCGCCTTATGTGGGTTAACAGGTCTAATATTTTGTCGAACCAGTTTAGCATCAGGATAGGTTTGGACTTCATGTTCAACAATCGATGGATCAATGTCTATAATCTCCTCATATGACCAGGAAAACATGTCGCGAAACTCCTTAAATAAGGGAGTATAGATAGAAATCTCCTCTAGAGAGTAGTTTGCACCGATACGTACATTTTCAATAACGTCGGGGTTTGCAGAGATGTTGATAGGAATGGTGACAGAAATATTTTCCATATTCCCCTCGGCAAAAATTCCCTCCCTTGGCAAGGGATTAATTGGTAGATCAACATCATCTGCCAGTCTCACGTGAAACTCCTAGTTTTCAATTCTACTCAGCTCTGGAAGAAAGTAGGATCTATGATGAAGATATTCACAGATCTTATCTCACCCACTCATGGATTCCAAAATGGCGTCATCCGAAGGTAAAACCATGTCTAATAAGTCATCTGAATAGAGAGAGTTATCTACCCACATAGGCAGGTAAGCTTCTTTCGACTCCTCTGATACTGTAGAAGGATTCGAGATAGGATCAGCAGTGGTGTTAACGATAGCTTGGTAAGACACTTATACTACTGACAAGGGAACCTGAGGTTCTTAACGAGTAGGAAGGACCCAAGGATCATTTCTATCGACAATTGTCGTGATATAATTACCTACACTTGTAGAACCTAGATAATTTATCAGGGATGGGATATCAAATATGCCCATTAATGATGAATACATTCCAGCCCCCAAGCTCTCTATAGCTGGTTTGACCTGATCAACCAAAGGTACAGTGGACGTGGACTCATTCATTTCCAAATGACCCCTTCGAGCGAGATTGAGTTGGTCCACAGTAACCAACCTTCCTTCATGTGGAAAAACCACTACTCGAAGAACAGTCGAGGCAATCGTGTACATAGCGTAAGTATAGCTTCTCCCCAGAAGTTATAGTCCAATGGAGCATCAATCACCTCCACTTCAACAGACACTACTTTCCCTGTCAACTTAATCTCAAAAGATGGTAGGATACCATGCAGGCGGAAAGACCTCCCGTCGAAAGCAGTAAGCAAGGTGTTTAACGGAACTAGTTTCGGGGAACCTAAATCCTTCCAACAAGAAAGAGACATAACACATGTGGAAGCACCCTCGTCAAAAACTATACGTCCAATGGTCTTACCACCATGAACAACATATACTGACAAAGCCACATGATACGATAGGCACATCTTAACATTTGATATATTGAACTTTGCCATCAACTCAAGGAATCCATACTGCCTAAAGCTACTAAAAGGGCATCCCATTGAGCGGGACAACTCTAAAGCACTTCCAATGCGGACATCACACAAGGATTTTGGGCCATATATTCCACCATAGAGTAGTTAGAAGCAGCCCTAGAGTTTGGGTTGTGAAATTCCTTTTTAAAGACACCTTTCGGTATTTTAGGCATTGTTTCAGCAGGTTTCTCAATCGTGAGAGGGTTAGAGGTTTCACCAACAAACTTACCCCTCTCCTGAGCCTCTATCTCATAGTTTTTGTTTCTCATCTGGAGCAAGGTACTAGATCGTACCATGTTGATATAATTTTGGTTAGGAGGGGCACTAGGAGTGCCCCCAGCTACATTAGAAACAGAAGTTGTATTCTGTCCTTGAGGAAATGGATCCTTCAGGACGGTCGGTTGTTGGTTCTTAAGCAACTTCTGAGTTTGGTCAATGAGAGGGAATTGATGAGTTAATTCATCTCCCTGGAATATCTTACAGGGAAATTTCACCTTCTTCTTATCCTTCTTATCCTTCTTTCCCCCATCACTATTGTTCGTGGGTTTAGGATTGTTTTGATTTCCCTCACCTTTCTTCCCTTTCTTCTTTTTCCCACTAGGATGTTGATTCCTCTTTTCGGAGGATTGTGCAAATACATTTGAATTTTGGGGTGAGGGGGAAGCCTTTGCTGCCTCCACTGTGGACTACTTGAAAGACAACTCATGGAGTTTCTTGGCCAGTGACTCTATAGTGGGAGAATTAACTGAACCAACCACACCATCGTCATGGGGTCTAGGCTTGGGTTTTTGGACACTATGGGTGGATTTCCATGCCTCATGTATGATTTCATATAATATCCTAGAATGAGCATGTATCAAATCGATTTATTGGGCCTTGAGGATGGCCTCTTCTTCAGTGGTCACCCCCGAAGTGGATACATCCTTAGATATATAAGGCAATAAAGATTTAAGGAACCACTCTAACAAGAACTCGGGGGGGATGGTGGATTTAATATGCCTCTTCCTTCTTCGTCACTCTTGGATATGATCCTAGATGTGCGTGTCTTTGTCTTTCTGAAAGGTAGACAATAGGTCTATGCCGACATCATACTAGACAGGAATATGGAAGTGGTTCAAGAACACATTTGCTAAGTCCCAAAAACTGTCAAACGTAGCAGAGGGAAATTCAATATACCACTTTGCTGCAACACCAATCAAATTTCTTTGGAACAGCCTCAACTAAATGATGTCATCGTTCTGCGAATTGGAAGAGCACCATAAGTGAAAAGTGGTGATATGGGCACCTGGATCTTCACCATTTTTTCCCTCAAACTTGGGAATGCCCAAGGGTAACTTGCTGGGAACAGGTGGCCATGTGGCACTATGCTTCACCGGGTCATTCATCATCTTAGAAAAATCTGGCAAGTTTAAAGTTTCTAGGAATGGAATTTTAGTCCTAACCAGAGCCTAATAAGCATGAGTTTGGGAGGTAGAAGGAACTTTCCCCTGGTTCCCAAACATAAAGGTAGGTTTTCCCCCAGCCGCCGGTTGTGAAGTAGTTGGACTAATTTGAAACGGATTCCACCCATAAGCCAGTGGATTATTTGTGTGTGGTGCAATATAAGTGGTTTGAACCCCTCTAGATGAAACTAGAGTCCAAAAGACAGGAGTGGGTATCCCTCCACTGAAAGCGAAAAAGGGAGATCTCGTAAACGGGGTTGAAACTGGTGTATGGAAACCTTGGCCAAAAGCGTTTGTGTTTCCAATCTGCATCCCAACAAATGCAGGTGTAGGACCTACATACGGAGTATATGGGGGAATGTGACCCCCATTCCATGGGAATCCCTGGACAAATGAGGAGGATCCACTAGAACCACTCTGAGCAGTATGCATGAAAGAGGGGGAAGCAAAAGGAGCACTGGGAATCCCAGTGACCACCCCACTAGAAGGATATACTACATGGGAGGAAGTCGATGGTTGGACCACTCAACTACTTGGTGATAAAGGTGTAGTAGATGCACTTGGTCTAGGAGTACCAACTAGGGGAGGTGGTACTCCTCCAGCCAAAATGGATGAAGTGGGGGTAAAAATACCCTCTCTAGAGTTAGCCATAAATTTTCTCACGGGAACACCAATCACAGGAGAAGTAAAAGAAATTGGATGATCACAGGATCATTTAAGTCAGTAAGAGGTGGGTTAAAGTTCCTTGCAAACTCATCAGCCTACAAGTCTTCAATCTCTATTGCGGTTGTATCAACCTGATTAGTCCTAAGTTTCAGTTCACCTGGAACTTTGCTTACTCCTACATGTTCAAAAGAACCGTGAGTATCTAATATCCGCCTTTGAGGGGGTGGTGGAGGCTCCACTGTAATAGTTGGAGGAAGGTTTTACAACCTTCTTGACCTTCTAAGAGGTTGGTCCTCCGCAGCTAAAAATTGACTCTTCACACACCTAAAGGTTGACTAGATATAGACAAACCGCATAGCACTCACTAAAAATTTCCTAAAGCAAAATAGACAAACGAGTATAAGATATGCCTTCCAGAAGAAAGCAGATAGATGGTTACTTGGCGTCCCTGTAGATGTTATTAGGAACAAGCGGAAGAATCACCCAACCACCCTCCCATACCTTCTATCGGGGTTACCTTCCAAGCTCGTCCAAGGTAGACCATAAATAGCCTTCCGTTATACCTGTGTATGAACCCTAATGTCAAAGAGACTAAAGGCTACTGCAACTATACTGAGAGTATGGGGGGATAGCCGCAAGCCTAATTTCATACACATGGGCAGGGTAAAGAATCTCAAAACCCTGTCAACACCAACACCACAAGGGGCTCAAGAGGTGGTATTGACAGAATCCTCAGATGCGTAAAAATCTTGATCTATGCTCGAACAAGGAATCAAAGGGTTATCTCCTTAGTTCAGGTCCTAATGCGGACTCGTGCTTAATTCATGTGTGAGAGGAGCTTCCCAAATACACTCAATATAGAGGAGGATTTACCTAGGATTGGCCAATTATGTCTGAAATCAAATTCTTATGGACAGTTAAACTCCCTAGTCCACAAGTCTAGCCTAAACTAGTTGGTGTATAAACCTAGAAAAGAGAAACTTACTAGTAATTTTTAATTATATCGTTCTTTTTAATAGGTTGTTTTTAATCAGAGGCAATGGTGTGAAACTTGTATGGTGTTATAGACTCGATAAAAGAAAGCAAAAAATGATGTAATAGCTAGAAATTCAAAGCAAGATGCAACTACCAAGCCAACTTTTCTTTAGTTTTAAGTAAAAGCTAATGAATTTAAAACTAAGGATGAGAAACTACAAGACTCTTTTTTAAGAATTTTTGAATTTTTCTTTGAAAAATAACGAAAATAAATACTGAATGCAACCTAATGCAAAAGTATAAAATGTTTTTGTCTTTTCTTTACAAACAACTTTCAAAAATTACTATGCAAATGAATGCAAACTTGAGCAAATTTGACTAATATAAGCATACAACAGTGAAATGAGGAAAAAGATCCCAAAGTAACCCACTTCAACCAAAAGGGAGAACTGGAACAAACCCTGACTTGGAAGAACTAAAAAACTTAAAAGCTCACTAGATCCACAAAAAGAAGAGTGACAGACTTAGACTACAAGAAGCAGTACATAGCATAAAGTATTCAAAGGACTTGATCACTGACCTAGAAAACAAACACTCAAACTTACAAACCAAGCAGGAGGACCACCTACACTCACCAATGAAAGAAAACCAAACACAAAATCTCAAGGACGTGAAGAAATCAAGTGAACTATGTGACGTATAGACCTCAGACTCACAGAGTCATGTCATAAACAGAACCCTCATAAGCAATCAAAAGGCCAAAAGATAGGGATGAGCAAACCCTAATGAACCCAAAGAATGCTACAGGAAACACGCGACTGTCTATGTAGACAACTCGCGTACGACACGTGACTATCCAGAAGGAAACCAGCGTGTACATAGTGAAACACGCGACCGTCTATGCAGACAACCCGCGTGTGTTGCTAAATTTTTTCAAAGAAAAAAGACTAGCAACAAGGTCCCGAACATGCCAAACTATAAATCAAAGGAAAAAAATAGACAAATCACACCTAGAATAAAAAAGAAGCAAAGGCTAGTAAGGGAACCTAAAGAATAGACCAAAATGGATTCCCCAACGGATTTGCAAGTTCTATTGTTCAGGACAATGCACCCTTGTAACCTAGGGTCTATGGGGTTACCAACTTACTAGACACTTGCAGACAATCAACTTATGTATAAATTGAAATAGGAATAGGAAAGGAACTTTGAAAACCTGGTTTATGACGGTTGATCCAAGCTTGGTCTTCTCCTCTTTCAGTCTCTTCCAAAGCTTCCAAGGATTCTCCAATTCACCTGCAAAGAACAAATTCTTCTAGCAATATCTTGTATATATATCAATGGTTAATGAGATGCATATTCATAATAAAATAATTAAAACAATTCATAATCCATCATATACAAGAATGAAACAATACAAATATTGGAATTAAAACTTTCTTTATTAATAAACAGGGGATGGTGAGATTACAAGCCAACTTTTGAAACAAGGACTCCTCTGCAAACCAAGGACACTGAGTTCTGCTGCTCCAATATATCTAAAGGCATACCACCAACATAATTTTTCTCTCTTAAGAATTATTGATTAGCCCCATCCCATGCCCTCTATTTATACATGGGTAAATAGAGACGTTTCAAAGGTTAGGATGGTTGAGACAATTGAGATAGTTATTGATTAGGGCTCAACTGATCTCGACTAATCATGATTTAGATTTTTAACATTGAATTAGGGTACACGTGAGTATTAATATAGGAAAGGTGCATGTGACACACTCCTTGATTTAAGGAAACTCGTGTGTTCAATGTACATGCGGGTTGTAATGCAAACACTCGCGTGTGACACACGGGTTGCAATGCAAATAGTTGTGTGTGCAACCCTAAGATCCAAATAATAATATATTGAGTTGGTCAGGAGATTATGTATCAACAGTCATGCACATCTATAGTGTTTTGGCTACTTCAATCCTATTTTTCCTTTTGTGTTTCGACATATTGGATGTCAGTACTCAAATAGAGAAGTGCCATTTTGGTTGATAACATACGTGCATTCCCCATCTTAATAACCGAGATCAAGTTTCTAGTCGAACTTGGGATATCCATCACTCCTCGAAGTGCTCATATTCTTCCATATTTTAGTCTCAGTTGAATCTTACTTTGTTTGACTATCCTATTCAATGAGTCATCTCTTAGAAGGACATAATCACCATTGAACTTCTCATATGCATAGAAGCATTCTCTATGTAGTGTCATATGATATGATGCATTAGAATCGATCAACCAAGAGTCATGATCTGATTGTGTGCTTTTGGAGTCCAAATACATATACCTTTCTCTTCTTGCGAAAACTTGTTATTAGTTTATTGTGCTTCCTCAGACCCTTTTTTTCTCAATTTATGTTGACTTAGCATTTCATCTATAATTCTTGAATTTTCTTCATCGCTGGCATGTTTTCATGGTTAGACTAGGAAATATAGTCTTAGATCTACCACTCAACTTCGATCTTCTACCTAAGGCTTTATTTTTCCTCTACCTATCAGCTAACATTTTACTGTTAAGGATTCATGGTTCAAACCTTCCATCTACTTTTTGTCTCGTCTCTTATGACGATAGAGATGCGACCACATCGTTGATCTTCAATGTGGTATTATTGTTTCTAGTAGCCATGAGTAGGTTATCCCAATAATTTGGCAGAGAACACAACAAGATAATAAATTTCACCTCCTCGGTGACATTAATATCCATAGAAAAAAGCTAACTAACCATAGTGATGAATGCATTCAGGTTCTATGTAGTTGACTCACCTTCACGAATCATCAAAAGATATAACTTCTTCCAAAGAAACAACTTGTTAACAAGATATTTCGACTGGTACAAGTTCCCCAAATTTTCCCATATCTTCTTTGTAGTGTCTTCTTTTAATACATTCAACAATACAAAATATGCTAAAAAAGTCGAAATGTACTCCTTTCCTTCCTATAAATTTTCTACCAATTTTCCTTCGACACACCAACTACAAGCATTCCTAGATTGATTGCAATCTATTTTTCTCGATCCATAAGGATACCTCCATTTTAATCTTCGAAAGCTCAAAATTCTGCTCATTAAACTTTTCAATCTATTTCCTCAACATGTTAGCTATTGTAATTATAAATATTTTTTTCCCCGGAAAACTCCCACTGAAACAGGTATATATCTAATCTAGGACCAAGCCAAACCCTCAACAACAAAAGAACCCCCTTGCATCGAAATATAGCTCCAATACCAATTTGGGGGATATGATACATATTTTATAATGAGAATGCATATTGATTCATATAGTTCAATTATATCTTAAGGAATGGTACATAACACATTCAACACATTACACAAAAATTACCTTGGAAACCCTTCCACCTAGGGGGAAACAAACAAACCAATGAGTTTTCATTCATTTATTCATCAACACTCTTAACCAGTGTTTAAAACCATGATTTACTAGACCACACTTCATTACATCCCGCTATTTTCATAGCCATTGTATATTATTTATAGATGCAATACAACCAACTTCTCATTAATGGAAATCTATAACTTCCTAACCACTTTCGATTATTTTTTAGAGTTTACTTGACTTGATCAACCTTGGTCAATAACTTGTTGATATTCTACTCGTTCCGTCAACTTCATGTCGACCAATCATTTGTCATCGACCAAACAACCATTCCAGTTGTTCATTCGACCATACTTCCATTTTCTGATGACTTTCAACTCAAATCGACTTATACCAATTGACTATCGACTTTTCTAGTTGATTTACGTGCAAAGAATATAACATTCTCAATAATACCCCCTATGAGCATATGACCATATACCACAATTATATGGTAAGTGGGTAAGTGTATTATTATTTCATTATATTTAAATTAATACTAAAGAATAAACCAATTAATAGGTGTAGTTGGGGTCATATCCCCCTAGGAGCACCATGGAGGCAATGAATCAACAAAAGGGGAAATATGAGGGGTCTTGAATAAAATATTATTTCATGAAAATAGTAAGTGTATTTATCCCATGTTTCATGTTATGTTGTTTTTATGCATTAAGTGCCTTTTGTATCTAGTTTATGGGATGGCACATGGTCCTCATGCAACTCTAGTGTGTGTGTGACCTTGGGAAGGGATTCATCTGATTTCTTTTAGGAAAACATGTTATGGATTCAAATTATTCTTCTAATTGAAATTTGGTTGGGAGTATGGCTTGATATATTGATTTCATTCATTTGTTGGGTATGTAATGTGTAAAACGGCATGATGTAGTGTTGGTTTCTAAGAGGACATGTTTCTACTAATATCAGCATGTGAACATGAGAAAATTCTCAACTCACTAATGTTAGGATTTATCATCATCCCTTGTCCAAATATAGTACATTAGATCATTTTCCTAACTTAGGATTCATTTGCTATATTTTGGTGCCACCATGATTTTGGTGCCACTGGTGCCACTGGTTCCATTGGTGCCACCAATGTGCCCCTTTGGTGCCATCAGTGTGCCATCTGGGTGCCACTGGTTCCAATCCCTACACTTTAGGAGCCACTCTGAGTGCCACCACCAACCTCCATTAGTTGGTTGTAGTTGGTAGGTAGTTATGATAAGTTTATCTCCAGTTACATTCAGTTAGATCACATTCAATCAGTATAGCACCAATTATGCATGGTTGCATGGGGAAGTGGCGCCTTTGTACACCTACCTTGTCAGTTTAACTGGTTTAACTAGTTTAACCGATTGTCAGACCGAATTAGACATGTTGACTTAGACTAGTGGTATCCGATAGTGATTTAGACACTTCTAGTTAGTCGGTTAGTCGGGATTGAGTTGGTAGATTTGAAACTTATCCACATGATTTAAATTCTCCCTTATGTAGCACGGTTGTATACTTCTGGAATTAATGAAGATTAATGTTGTAATTTACTGATCAATTCTTGTCAGTTTTCTGTGAAATTTGTCTTGTTCAATGTACATTTTTCATTCCATTCAACTACGCAATTATACCTTTCAATTGCACTCATTTCATGTATATCAATGGTTCAATAATTCAAACATGGTATAAGAACCTTGTTCATGCTAGCAGAAAGTCTATCTGATTTCCATTGTACAGCAGAAGCAGTTGGGTTTCCACATAAATCCTGCAAAGTGTCCATTGCTAACTTTGGATTCGTCCATAGAAGTATCTATAGGTGTGACAAACCCTAATAAAGTCTACATGTCGAGATGGAAGGCTTGATTCTGACATAATTGTGAATTGATTGTTTTTTTGCAATGTTACTTACAGGTACTACATATATTGATTGAAGAATTGACTATTCAGAAGGAAAATTGATGGATTCTATAGCTCTTATACCCTAGATCCTTACACCCTTCAAATATGTTGATTGGAGGGCAGATATGCAGGTCTCCTTGCGCAAGCTTGGCCTGTTTAGGATGAATATGGGAAAAGAGACATATCCTCATCATCCTACTGAGAAAAATAAGTTCTTGAATCGGTTGCCTTTGGATTCCTATTCACTCACATCACCCGGGATCTTCTCTTTCATCTTGAGGGATGGAGACTCCGAAAGAAGCTTGGGAAAAGCTTGAACTCTTGTTTTGCAATCAAGATGACCTTCGAGGAACATATTGGAGAATGAGCTAATTGCATTGCATCCTAGCAGTTTCGAAACTATACAACAATTTTTTCACAAAATTCAAGTCTCTAGCACTACAATGTAAGCAATGCAGAATAGAGAGCAAAGATGAGCAGCTTGTGCTCTTTGTGCTCAACAAAATTGGTTCTGAGTACTTTGTATTTGCTTCTACCTTCCATTCCAGAAGATATTTCATCCCCAATTGGTTCTCTATATTTGTTTGTTGAGTCCTTAATATAGAGCAGGATAAGTTGATTCGATTCGGATGGGAGTGTTACAAACCTCCAAGAATCAAGCTCTTATGATGTCATACTCAAACAACGCGCAACACAGAGGGAATCAAAAGAGGAAGGATCCTAAATCCTATGATTCAAAGACAAAAGAGAATCATAAATCTTATTATGGAGCCTTGGGTTTCAGAAAATAAAAGACTAGATGTCCATATTGTCTAAGAGGCTTTCATCCAGAAAGCTAGTGCATCAAGAAGACCCTCGATCAGTTGACAAAAATCCTTGAACAAAAAAATATTTACCTTCCACAAGGTGCAGAGATATCTGATGCTGGAGAGCAGACTGAAGAATATGAGAGGTTCCTTGCTTTGAAAGCATACCTCACTCTATCAAAGGCTTACTTGATAGATTTTGGAGCATCCAACCACATGGTTTCCTCCAGGGAAATGCTTCACCACTCTCACTCTATCAGGAGGACCTAGTACTAATATAGGATGTGACTTCCAAATCCCAGCTGCTGGGAGAGGTTATATTAAAATATAGCATGGTGAGGTCAAGAATGCACTCAATTTTCCCTCTTCTGCAGCAAAGCAGGTTGTTCAAAATGAATAAGAAGCAGAACCTTCCACATAGTCAATTCGAATTGTAGAAAGTCTCCTTGGAGTGACTCCTTCTCATGTTGCTCCAGAAGTTTATGAGATCTATGATAACTCATATTCTCATATGGATGATCCAGAAGAAGACATTTGAATCTCTGTTATTGAAGAAAAAATATCCTTCCATTCTATGCAAACATTCTCCAGTGATTCTTTTATTTTAAATTATGTGCAAAGTTTTCCAGTAATTGTTTTAGAAAATGAAGAGGAATTTGATTTCTCTATATCTAATGTTGTTGTTGGTGTGAAGAAAAGTAATACTTTGGATGTTTTGAAAGAAATATCATATTTTAGGAGTGATCCATTCACCCTCTTTGATCTAGAGCTTCCACCAAATTCCTACATGATTGCATGCACCAATACTCAGAATTTTATTGAAGGAGAAAATTGTGCATCTACCATTTTGGTGGGGAACTTGGAACCTTTTCTCCATAATATTGGATCTGATATGACCTTATTTGTATCTGATATGACCTTATTTTATTCAAGTTTTAAGTTTCAAGAGCCTCCAGTCATGCTTGTAGTTGTTCTCATCAATTTTGGTGTGAAAAATCAAGTACCGCAAGTCTCTTTCAAAATTGTTGCTGGGGATTTGATGTCAGTTTTCTCTCATGAGGTTGATGATATTATACTTTTTGGATCATTGGTTATTTTTGAATCTATATCAGATTATGGAGCTCAAGCATTCACTCTCCACAATCCCAGGGCTTCTTTACCTTTCGATTTGATCATATGCTCATCTCCTCACAGGACTAGTAAAGATGGAGACATTCTACATTCGCTTGGACACTTGCTCCTAACACTTTGAGCTGATTTTACCGCATATGGTTTGATGTTCAAAGCTGCCATATACCAGTTTCTTGGTTTTTCCTCATATGTTTCGAATTCTCAAGAAAATTTTCTCTATCATCAGTTGATCTCAGTTTCTCTACATGGGTCTAGTTTTCCTCATGTAGTTGTCTATGTTCTTGATTCAGTTGAGCATTTTCTTCTTCTTCCAAAGAGGAAAATTCCTCCAGAAATAATCATTAGTTTGGAGAGTTTCACATGCATAGTTCCAGGATATTGTTGC
>LPNX011050918.1:437502-476776 GCA_001517045.1 Pseudotsuga menziesii | reverse complement strand
ACAGAAGAACCATGCTACTGCAAATTGCAGCAGAGTTTTTGCAAGTTATTTCCCAAAGAGGAAGAATTTTCTCCTAAGAATAGCTTGTATTTCCTGTTCCTGCTTATTNACAGAAGAACCATGCTACTGCAAATTGCAGCAGAGTTTTTGCAAGTTATTTCCCAAAGAGGAAGAATTTTCTCCTAAGAATAGCTTGTATTTCCTGTTCCTACTTATTTTGAGGGGGGGGGGTGTTCCCATGAGGTTTTCCTATATTTCCTTAGTTTATTAAGAAGATTTTCAATTCTTTTATATTGTAATGGGTGACTTTTGGCCTTGTTGCTAGGGCCCATAGTAGTCCATGTTAGGATTAAGGGGGATGTCAGGATTTATAATCCTCCCTTGTCCAAATATAGTATATTAGATAATTTTCCTAAATTAGGATTCATTTTCTAGTTTGGTGACACCATGATTTTGGTGCCACCAGTGTGCCCCATTGGTGCCTTCAATGTGCCATCTAGGTGCCACCAGTGCCAATCCATACACTTTAGGAGCCACTCCGAGTGCCACCACCAACCTCCATCAGTTGGTTGTAGTTGGTAGGTAGTTATGCTAAGTTTATCTTCAATTACATTCATTTATATCACATTCATTCAGTATAGCGATATGCATGGTTGCATGGGGAAGTGGCACCTTTGTTGACCTACCTTGTCATTTTAATTGATTGTCGGACTAAAGTAGAAATTGAGTTAGACTAGCGGTCTCCTATAGTGATTTAGACACTTCTAGTTAGCCAGTCAGTCAGGATTGAGTTGGTAGATTCGAATCTTATCCACATGATTCGAATTCTCAATTATGTAATACTATTGTATACTGCTGGAATTAATGAAGATTAATGTTGTAATTTACTGATCATTTCTTATCAGTTTTCTATCAAATTTATCTTGTTCAGTGTACATTTTTCATTCCATTAAACTACACAATTATACCTTTCAATTGCACTCATTTCCTGTAGATCAATGGTTCAATAATTCAAACAACTAAGAGCGGCCTTGGGGGGAATTCGATAAAGCTATGTGCCAATGTCACCACAACACTCAACTCCTTCTCTTTAGGCCAAACCCTAAACAAAATCCAAGTGAGGTAGACCCTATGAAAATATAAGGATGGTCATCTTGGAGAAGGTGACTTAGGATTTAATAAAATGATATTGGAAAACAATCTAACAATATAGCTTATAAAGTAATTCAAAAATTCAGCATGAATGAAATAGAGATAAATGCTTTACAATTGGGAAAAAAAGATACAATTATAGATCATGAAGTACTTACAAGCTATGCTAATAGATTAATTAACCAGCAAAAAAAATAAATTTTATCTAATTACTAGGATGTGGAAGCGAAGTAGATTGTGAAATTGGTTGGGTTCTTGATTGTCAGGGAGAGAGGGGATTTTTCCAATATATGTGAGGTGGGTGGAAACAAGTTCAAATATAAATTGTGGTACTACACAAGCAGGGGACTAAATCGGAGTCATGGGGGTATGTCCAACACTGACACCAATCCAGGGTGTAGTCTGACGGGTCCCCATGGCCACTACCTAATAGAGTCCCTACACTGCAGAATTTTCCCACAAGTGACAAATCTATGGATGTTTATAGACATTGAAATAACATCTTTAGGGAGGGTTGATTTTGAGTTTAATTATTGTGAAATTAATTGGAATGTTTTTAGGATTGATTATTAGATGGAATTAATTGAATAATTTACAACATGCATGAGTGAATGAACATGAAATATTAAGATGCATCAAAGTTCTTCTCCAACTAAAATTAAATCTGAACTAATTACTACTTAAAGAAAATCAAAGAAATTAGAAATATGCTAAGAAAGAGAAAAAGAAAATAACAAAAGACACAAATGAAAATGATGTGGAGAGGGGGGTAAAAGGGGTTTGCACCACCACCCTACTCGATGTGTTACAATGGGCCACGCATCCCTTAAATACCTATTGTTGGTCCTTATGGACAACAATCATGCTTACAAAAGTTAGTCTAAAGTGAAAGTGAGAAAATGATGAGGTAAGTGTTATATCCTAGAATGACACCTCTATCTGTGACCACTTTCCCATGTTTTTGTTGCATGTCGACACTTCCATGATGACACTTCATGAAAGTCACGGAAATTCACTGAAAAAACACCTATATTGGAGGAGCCATATCTATAATTATGTAACTCTGTTTGACCTCTTCTCTAAACCGTTGGAAAGGTATCTGAGTAAGGAAAAACTTTTTAGAAGACACTGAAGCCTGAAAATTCTTGAAAGTACCCTAAAAATGAGATTGTTTTACCCATTCGAGACTTTGTTTAAGCAAACACGTGATTTTAACTTGCATTTGCGACTCTGCTTCATTGAACACGTGATTTTCACTTGAAGTGGCCAAAAAATATAAAATTATGATTAATTCTCAAATTAGGGTTGGTTTGGGGGGGTTTAGAACTGATCTGGAAGTTTTAATTGATCCCTATTCGACCCCTACTCTTCAAGAAAGTATGTAAAAGAGGGAGAAAGGTCTATGGAGGGGACTTGAACCTTTGCATTGTTATGTTGGTTTAATTGGGACCCTCATCCCCCCTACCTTTTCCCTATATGCCATCTCCCAGTGTTTCAAATCTTGGAGGCTGAGATCCTTGGAGAATAGAAACAGTAGAACCAGACCAAGGTGTCGTGAGGTGCCTAGAAAGAGAAGAAGGTGAACTTTGTACTTCTTCCACTTGATTAATAAAGATGTGATGTCTTTCTTCTTCCCAAATCATTGTTCAATGTGTGTTGAATATCTGTTATGATTATATGATGATGCTTATCATATTAGGGTTTCATGTTTTACTGAACATAATCTCCTTTCATATAATCAATTTGGTTTGAGGAAGGTTAAAATTGTTTTACAGGTCTCTTGGATTGAGGAGCAAGAAGAAGGGCTAGAGAAATATTGGGCCAGACTTTAGTGAATCAAGTATGGACCTTGCTTATCTCTTAATCTTGCTTATATTTGCTTGTAAAAACATTGTACATCTGTCTTTCAACCCTAGTATGTTGACGGCCTCTTAACCCCCACTCATAGGAACACTTTCCTCTACAACAGAACTGACGACTCTATTGGGGAGAGACTTTCCTGTTTGGGGTTTATTTTTCTTTCTTCCAGTGTTTTTTAAGGTTTCAGGTCCTTCTTAAAACTTAGGAACAACCTTTGAGTCTGATAGAACACCTCCCATGCCTTCCTAGGGTAGCTTTTTACCTTTTTTGGGTTGTTTGCCACCCATTCGCAGCTTCTAAAGTGAACAGTTGTGAATTTGGAGTGCATTCGTGACCATGCCTTCTTGCAACTTGTGTTTCATTCACAACCTTCCTTAAAGCAACTTGCGAATTCCCCTCTATGTGCCTTTTTTCATCAATTTTGTGGTTTTTGTTGTTGTCTGAGAGCTATTTGAGGGGTCTTTTAGGGTCCTCTGCATGCGCATGACTCCAAGGAGTTAGTGTCATATCTTTTAAGTGNTTTTTCATCAATTTTGTGGTTTTTGTTGTTGTCTGAGAGCTATTTGAGGGGTCTTTTAGGGTCCTCTGCATGCGCATGACTCCAAGGAGTTAGTGTCATATCTTTTAAGTTCTCTTTATCTATTTTGTAAGTTATTTTCAAGTCCTTTATCTTGTTTTGATGCTTTCCCCCCCACCTCCTTATTTGGCTTGACCTTGTTGGACAGGGTGTTGAGCAGCCTCTGTTTGTAGGTCTAAATTGATTATCGGGACTTCTTGATCCTTATCTTTTGATTCTTGTTGTTTAGTCTCTTCGTACCAAATTGGTTGGTTTGGTTACCTTTGTAAGCCTTCCTTCCAAGAGAGTTTCTATACAGTCTTAGGGAACCCTAGGGCCTGTTTGAGGGGTGTAGAGTAGTAGATTATTTACTTTTCTTACATTAAATGCATGCATTAATTGATATATTGTTTTTCTTTTGCATTTATAAAAGAAAAAGTAAAAATAACATATAGTTTCTTTGTATTCATGTAGATTAGGGTTTAGTCTCAAATGCATCGCATGTCTTTGTTCTTGAAAAAATAAAAAGAAGTTTTTCTTTTGTGGCTTTCAATTTTTAGTTTGAAAAAGAAAGAGAAGTAGGTTTTCGTTTACATTTCAATTTTGTTTTGNATCGCATGTCTTTGTTCTTGAAAAAATAAAAAGAAGTTTTTCTTTTGTGGCTTTCAATTTTTAGTTTGAAAAAGAAAGAGAAGTAGGTTTTCGTTTACATTTCAATTCTGTTTTGTTTAGCCATCTTATTTCTATGGCCGAGTAAAACACCATTGGTTTCACCTCTACCACCTTTTGAGTAATCAACAACCCTTTAAAATGAACGTTTAATATCTACAATATATTAGTAACTGTTTGTTTGTAGGTATGACACACACTAGTCTAGGCTGGTGTTTTGGGTTAGGGATATATTAACTTCCCAAAGCTTTAAACTCAGACATAGCGGCCTGTCTTTTAGGAAATCCAATTTCACAAAGTAAGACACCGGAAAGCTCCTCTAACACAAGAGTCAAGCACGAGGTCATGCGATACTTAGTTGTGGAGATACCCCACCTCTACTCAGTAGAGAATACACCAGAGTTGTTGCATGTTCAGGGACTCACCCATTACCTCCTCCCAGCCCCATGTGGTGCATGGTACTATTTGAATTTCAGGCTTAGCTACCCTACCCATGTGCATCGGCTGGATTGACGACTGTTTCGCTGAACTTTCTTTGTGATTTTTGTATCCTTAGCATCTTGACATCTAGGACTCTTACACAGCTAGCAATGGAAGGTTATTTCCATTGCTCCTAGGGTATACTTGGAACGTAACCTCGGTTGACAATTTGGGAGGGCGGTTTGGTGATTCAAAATATTGCACCCAAAAAACTCATCACAAGACGCCAAGTAACTACTCTCCAACCTTCACTAGTTTGTTTTGGGCCCTATTCAACCCATACTCTCCTTTGGAAGGCATCCTTGTGTGCCTAGTCTTGATATTTAGGACCTTTTTCTAGTGGTGTTCTCTTTGTGTTGTTGGTTACCAGTTGACCTTAGACTTGTATTACTTGTTACAATTAGAAACTATGGCTAAAATCCCTACAAACACCAAGCAGGAGAACCCCTTACCTGGGACTCCTTGTATTTTTCCTATCACTGGGAATGTTGGTGTTCCTTTGATGGCCACCTTGAATCTTCCTGGTTTCACCCTAGGGCTACCAGTTTGGTTTTTTTCCACTCCAACTGTCGTGAATTATCTTGATGCTTCTCAAGCAAGCGCCTTATATAAAGGGCATCAAATATTATCTCCTCTTAACTTGTAGAAGCCTCTCCTCCTCCTTCTACCTCATGCGGTGAAAGTTCTGATACTAGTAACCTGCAGTCTAAAAAGAATAGAAGAAGGAAGAATAGGAAGAAGACTCAAAATTAAGGGGGCACCCGTTCAACCTCTATAAGTCAAGTTGAACCTAACCACCCAACCTCTGGAAGTCATGTTGGGGGAACCTATCCAACTTCTGTAGGTCATGTTGGACCCAGTCACTCAACCTCTGCACTTCATCCTGGGGACACCCCTCCAACCTATGCAAGTCTTGTTAGAACCCGAAACTCAACCTTTGCAAGTCAAGTCAGTCCTCACCACTCAACCTATAGAATTCATTCTAGGGGCACACACTCAACCTCTTCAATTCAAGTTTATCCTAACCACCCAACCTCTGAAGGTCATGCTAGGGGAAAACAACCAACCTCTGCTAGTCATGTTGGACACAACCACCTAGCCTTTGGAGTTCATATTGGTGGAAAGCAGTCAACCAATGCAATTCATGCTGATACCGTTGAAAAAACTAACCGTTTGAAATGCAAGCTGAATTTTCCTTGCAGGCTTTGTGTGGGAGACCACCTTACTCACCAATGCCTTGCTATTGCATAGGTTCTAAGAGTATGGTTCCAAGGACATCCCATTCTTAAACAATCTGAATTTTCTCAACAACCTATTCCACCTTCGGTTGATAAAATGGTTGAACCAATGTCATATTTGGTTGATCCCACTCTCCCTTCAAAAAGTCTTTACCAAGTGGTTGAACCGATGCAATATTCGCTCAATCCCACTCTCCATTCAAAGAGTGATTTCCATCAAGTGATTGAGTCGATGCCATCTTCGATCAATCCCACTCTTTCTTTGGAGAGTGAATCATCTGCTAGTCATATTTTCTTCACTTCCATTTCATAACCTTCTGGAAAAGGGGGCACTGATATCGCTTCGGATGAACCCCCACCAATCTCTCGGATTGCTTCCTTTGATTGGGACGGCCTAACTTAGTCATGCCTTCCTTTTAATGCACCTTTCTAAATAAAGGTCAAAATTGGACATTACACGATTGCTCATTGTATTGTTGATGAAGGAGCCTCGATTAGTATTTTATCTGCACGTGCTTGGTGAGGCATGGTATATCCCATCTTTATGCCGACTGATAGTTGGTTACTGGCTTTTGATATAAGAACTAGTAGAGCTTTGGGAATTCTTACTCAAACATCTGTTACTTTGGGTGGGAAGACCGTTTTAGTTTATTTCATGGTGATAGAGGACACCTTGGACTTCAATATGCTCCTTGGGTGTGATTATGTGTATGCTATGCAAGCTGTGGTGTCAACGCTCTTTCATGTGATGTACTTTAATCATAACAAAAATATTGTCACAATTGATCAGTTGGATCTTATTGATCCCTCTCCTGACCCAAATAGAGAACAAGTCTTTTCTATATTGATTCCCAGTGTCTCGGTAGACACTACCCCGCCAAGGGTGAGCTATGTGGCCTCATATCCTTCATGTTCAATTGCTACTGAGAATAATCCTCTATGTTCATGCTTACCTTCTCGGGACCCAGTCCCAACAGTTGACCAAGTGATCCATCCTATACAAACTATGGAGCCCGCTCTCCACCCTATTGATTCATTTTAAATTGTAGACATATATTCTATCCGGGATGATCTACTTCCTTCTGAAGAAGTCTTCCTAGAGTCTTTGATACAATTTGACCTTCTTATGGATGTTGGCTCAGTTGTGACTAAGTATATACCTGATTTGCTTAGTAAGCTTTATCTATCCATTGATCGATCTTCTTATGTTGTTCTTGTTGAGTCTTTC
The DNA here is from genome assembly GCA_001517045.1 of Pseudotsuga menziesii. Lineage (NCBI taxonomy): Eukaryota > Viridiplantae > Streptophyta > Pinopsida > Pinales > Pinaceae > Pseudotsuga > Pseudotsuga menziesii. The sequence continues at coordinate 469,593 of LPNX011050918.1, read as the reverse complement.
GACTCTTCCTTTGAACAACAAGTCAGTGATCTTGATAAGTTTGATTTTTCTTATAGATTTTTCAACTCCTATGATACTGAGTTTGTTCCTGCAGACTCTATCTCCCTTGTTGAGTTTTTCTTTTGATCTTCTGAGGTTGATCTTATTGATTATAAACCCTTGGGCCTTGGAACTATAGATTTTTCTTCGGTCGATTCTGCCTTGATTACACCTTTAGTGGACGATAGAAAAGTTGCATTTGTTTCTACCAAAGTGACTTGCATCACATCTTTTCTTCTGAATATGATCCTAATGTTGTTGTTCCTTGGACACATAATTTGTAGTTGGATCCACAATTGTTTACTGGCCTTGCCTTGTTGTTCAAGTTGTAACTTCATTTCCATGCACCCTGCTCATGCTTATGAGCCTAATGTTGGCTTCCACGCTTTTAGCTCATTTTATAAGCCCTAATCTCTAATCTTGTCACCGCTAAACTTTGTATCATTTTTCCATTACAAATTGATACCTTTTACCTCGAGGAGACATTCCTTGAGTGTCTTCATCTTTCTCATGTTCCTTGCATTATTCTTAGGTTTGTTCCTTGCGCTTGGAACTAGTTTCGCCTCCCTCTAATACTCATCTCATCGCATTTAGATCATTCTTTCTACTCTCATTTGAGCTCGTTAAAAATAGTAAGGAGGCCATGAGTTGATTTTTCCAGACTCATTAAAACTTTACGTGAAATATATGGAGTTATCTTCAAGCCCTATTCTAACTCCCTAAATATGACTAGATCATCGAGTTCGATTTTCCCTTCAAACTTGTTAAAGGATGTGAAGGAACATCCACATAAGTACAAGTTTACCCCTTTTTCTGGCCATGGCGATTACTTAGGAAAAAGGAATACTCTATTTTCTTCGAAATCTGGAAGAGTATGTTCAGGTATAGATATATCTCTTTTCTGGGCCTATAGGAATAAATTTACGGAAAAGGAACCCATGTTCGAGGTTAGTTTTCTCTTTTGCATGCTCTCGACCTAAACATGAAAAAGATTTCAAGCGTTCTTTGTCATTGTCATGCTCGTTAAACCCTAGTACAAAGAATTGAGTTTATTGTTGACTATACAATTCTCGTAAATAAATGGAACTTTCTGAGTGATCTTGCTTCCCTTCACACTCCTTAAAACTAAAGTGTTTATTATTGCTTTTGAAGGAGCATTGGTCTGGTGATAGTTTACCCTTTTTTGGACCTTTCCGACTAAGTATGAAAAAAGTATACCTTAGTTCTTCGGAAGCTAAGAGATATATCCTTTGGATTGTTTTATACTTTTTTGGACTTAGGAAGCTAAACTTATGAAAAATCCCCCCCCTATAGTCTTCTTCAAAGTTTTCGGACTCTCAAAACTATGAAAACATCATCGAGCATCCACTAATTCAGGCTGGTAAAATTCATGAATCAGTGCTTTATCAAGCATTTTTCCATCTCTTCTTTGAGCTTTCCAACAATGAAGAAGGTCCCGAGTTTGATTTCTTAGAATCATTAAACCTTTACAAGAAAGGAGGGAAAGGGAAGTTCATTCACATACATTTTACATCATGGCAGCAAGTCTTGTCTCCTTGAAAAAACACCAGTTTTGAGTCTATCAACAGTTGGGTCCTAGTTTTTGACCTTATCTCAATTCATAGTTTTCACTCCTCCAGTTGGCTTCTTTTCCAATTATATGTGGAATCTGTCAATGTCTCCTATATTGTAGATTTGCATTGTTAGTCCCTTTGTGTCAAAATTTTCCTTAGTCACTTTTTATGTCATGCTCAATGTTCAAGGATAAACCTTTGTCGGTCATTCTACAGTTTCCTTGACCTTTTGTGTTGACCATTCTCTGGTATCATTTCATCACATCCTGAGTCTTTGGCGGTCCTTTCTCCAAAACTTTGTTCCAGTTCCAGATCCAATCGGTCTCTGACTTACCTCATGTTGGATGATGAAGGATGCCTTAATTCCTTCCTTCCAACGGATCTCTTTGTATTGACCTCAACACATTTTTCTCTGGGAATGAGTTTTAGATGTTATGAGAGTACCTTGGGTATTTAAGTCATCAATGGAAATTTCCCCCGCTATTGGGTAGTGGGAATACCTTAATGTCTCCTACTCGATGGATTCTCCAGGTGTTCGACTTCAAGACCTTATTTTCACACTTGTTAGAATGTACTAGGTATATTGGGGACCATTTTCATTAATGGCAGTTTCCCTAGCATTTGTTAACGGTCCTCATCAATGACTAGTAATCAAACAGCTTACTCCATGTTCGACTTCAGTTCCTTTATTCGCATGGTTAGGATTTGTACCTTTGGGTGGTTTGGATTAAATACCTTGGGCCGACAGTAGCATCATCATCTTTTGCTATTTCTCGATTTGTGCAAGAATTTGTCACACTTTGTATGACATCTGCTAAGACATAGATCCACTTGTATTCTTGTGGCTATGATCGATTTTTTACCATAGATCCAACTTGTTCATATGTGGCCATGACTCCTTTAAATTTTATATGGTGCCTTTTTTCAATTATACACATGTTGGACCCACCTGTATATTTATGGAGGTGATTTGTATATGGACCTATATGTCTCAGAGATCAGTTTTTTCTGACATTTATCTCTCTTTTCAGGTACCTCTATTCGAGCCTATGATCTTGGATTCTCCGTCTCTTCGACTCCATTACTCAGTTGTTCCCTTTTTATAATGTATTTTGGTTATCGTCTTCCCCTCTAACCTCATACATTAGGGGGAATCTATTATAGCCTAAAATGATAAATCTCTTCCTGTGACCACTTTCCCATGTTTTCCTCACATGTCGACACTTCCATGATGACACTTCATGAAAGTCACTAAAAAAACAGCTAGATTCGAGGAGCCATATCTATACTTCTATAACTTTGTTTGACCTCTTCTGTGAACCGTTGGAAAGGTATTTGAGTAAGGAAAAACTTTCCAGAAAAAAAAAACGAAGCCTGAAAATGCTTGGAAGTACCCTTTACACTTTCCTATACAATAGTAAGTGCTTTGTTTAGTAGGCACCCTGGGGGATTGAATGGTGGTCGTTTTGGGATTCCTTTTGGATTTTTTTCTTTCCCTAAACTTGCAAGTTAAAGATATTAAAAAACAAAGAAAATTCTCTAGATGAGTCCCTTTAGATCTCTCCCAAATGGGGGATTTAACCAGCAAAAAATTGTTAGACTAAAACCAATAAACAAAAGATGTTATGACTATATTAAATCTAAAAAGAAGTAGGGGTCTGTATCATGATATTTTCTCACTGTTCAACCTATGGGAAGTGAGATAAAATATGGTACAAAAATAAAACAAAAACTATTTACACTAATCTACATCATGCAACTACTTATATTGATATGCAAGACATATGATTGTTCTTCAAAATGAAAATATATGCATATTTGTGATTTAATAGTAGCGTGAATGGACATGCATGTATATTTTGATGACATTCACTAACATGCAAATGTTTTTTTCTCTTAATCTAGTTAAGATAATCAATTTTATTTTAGATTAGAGTGCATGCAAGCATAATATCTAGAAAGAAATGTGACTTTGCAATTTAGATATCAAATACAAGCATTGCATGTAATTATGTGGAACAATAAAAATGAAAATTTTTATTTTGAGATGTTTGAGAGAGGAGGAATGTCCTTTAGGTAGCCAATGAATTACCAAAGTGATGCACAGAGGAACGTGTTTGATTGAGCCACCAAGTTTGAGAGGGTTGCTCAAGGATAACTGCCCACTTCTAAATGGATGAGGACCTGTAAATGTTAAAAAATCTTAGCATGAGAATGGATCTCCCCTCCCATTCCTCTAGGTGTAATCCTAGAAGAAAAGGTTAGATAAAGCACCAATTGTAGTTGAAAGTATGCTTAAAATTAACTCCTATGAAGTATTCTATAGAAAACCTCAATAGAAAAACAATCTAAAGAGATTATCCCTATTGGATGATAACACACTTTCCAAGGCCCATTAAGAAGTAAGGAAATAGATCAAATAAAGTAACAAGATTACCTCATATATGATATCTTGAGACCATATGTCCACACATGAAAGCACACCAAAATTTTTACCTCCAAATCCTTGTTTATTAGAATTCCAAAGCAAAAGTACAAAGAGCTTGTGCAAATATTCAACTCACAACCAACAACAATAGAGAGAGGATATGCATCTTTAAATAGGACAAGGAGGAGATAATTTTCCCTCCTTGGGATCATGCATGCATAGAGGAGAGGGTGATACGTGGATGGGTTTACCAAAATCCTAATATGGAGCTCCAAAACCCTAATGTGACACATGGAGGAGGACTCAATCCATAATGGAGTGAAATAGGCCTTCTCATGCCACATCTAAAGGAAGTTCTCAATCAAATCAAGAGTCATGCATGGCCATGCAATAGAAATGCACCATATTGAGGAGGATCTCATTCACTTTGAGGAGATAATTTGCCACCTTTGGAGTAGGATCCCACAATTAAGGGAGGGGGGCCTCTTTTGGTGGAGATTCACATGTAAACATTGAGATCCAATGGCACCACTAGGATCTAACTCATGAGGGAGCCACCTTTGGGAGGAGATCCCAATGTTGAACAATAACTGATGCATGGATGATGGGAGGGTGCCACTTTTCTCCCCTAGATGCAAGAAGACTTTTGAATGCACTCCCCTTGAGGAGAGGAGGCGCCTAGATTATTCATTTTTTGATATTTGACCCCCATAACCCCTATTTACATAGTTAAATTTCATTTTCACTCCCCCAAGAGACCTAATAGGTCATGCATCATTGTAGTACCATGGTGATTGCCTAATTTTGACATCAGACCATAATAACTTAGACACCAACCTAAGGAACCTATGTTATAACACACTTTGGCTTTCAAGGTGTGAGTGAAAAAACCATGTTGAACTCTAATTACTAGGATATAAGTTCAACTGGGTAAAAAAAGCTCCAACGGTGCCATAACATGAGTGACTCATTTGAGTTAGACCTTTTACACATGTAATGGATGTCAAAATTTTACAAACAACCTCTCTTTGACCATGACAAAGGAGGTGCAAATACCTCGCTATTGGGTAGTGGGAATACCTTAATGTCTCCTACTCGACTTTGCAGAAGGGATGCATTTATTAGATAAAAGGTCGGCGCGGGCTTGCCCACTTCTCCGGTGAATCATGATAACTCGACGGATCATACAGCCTTTGTGTTGGCGATGCTTCATTCAAATTTCTGCCCTATCAACTTTCGATGGTAGGATAGAGGCCTATCATGGTGGTGACGAGTGACGGAGAATTAGGGTTCGATTCTGGAGAGGGAGCCTCATAAATGATTACCACATCCAAGGAAGGCAGCAGGCGGGCAAATTACCCAATCCTGACATGGGGGGGTAGTGACAATAAATAACAATACTGGGTTCATCGAGTCTGGTAATTGGAATGAGTACAATCTAAATCCCTTAATGAGGTTCCCCTTAGCAGCCAGCTTCTTAGAGGGACTATGGCCGTTTAGGCCATGGAAGTTTGAGGTAATAATAGGTCTGTGACGCCCTTAGATGTTCTGGGCCGCACGCACGCTACATTGATGCAGTCAACAAGTTTTTCTCCCTGGCTCGAGAGGGCTGGGAAATCTTCTCAAATTACATCGTGATGGGGATAGACCATTGCAATTATTGGTCTTCAACGAGGAATTCCTAGTAAGCGTGTGTCATCATCTCGTGTTGACTACGTCCCTGCCCTTTGTACACATAGCCCGTCACTCCTACCAATTGAATGATCCAGTGAGTGTTTGGATCGCGTCGACGATGGCGGTTCGCTGCCGACGATGTCGTGACTCAATTCCCTGAACCTTATCATTTAGAGGAAGGAGAAGTCGTAACAAGGTTACCGTAGGTGAAACTGCGGTAGGACCATTGAAAGTTGGGCACGATTGTCCTCGTTTTGGCTGCAGAGCATACACGTGGGAGGTTAATTTGCTATCACCCTCCCACTCGTTTGGTGTTGGGGCGTTGATCGACGTCTTTGACTCATGCCCGTCACTTTGCAAGCTAGGGTGGATGGTGTCGAGATGTCTCCATCCCAACATCCATCTTTGACGAAAAGGAGGTTGCAGAATGCTTAGCCGCTCGGTGCCTTGTGCATCTCGACGAGGGAGAAGTGAGCGAGTCGTTGGTCACGCGACGGGCAAAACATCGACGTCGGTGTTGGGGCCCCTTGCTATGTCGTTGTGACCTTTGCCGCTTCGTTCTTCGTCTGAAAGTGGATGCTTGTTGTGCAGCCAACTAGGATTCCCTTGGTTGTTCTCTAGCTCCGCCTGCCTTTGCATACGGTGCTGTCAGCTTTCCTTCCTTCTGTCGCTGGCTCTTGGTGAGGGAACCATGTGGCCTGTTTTCCAGTCCTTTCGCGATGGGTTAATTGTGAGGTTGCAATCACTTGACAAGGGATGAAAAGGAGAGGAAACCCGTTGGGATGGCCACCCTAGTCCTCCACTCAATTGTCGCTCATCGATCTAGGGACTGATTTAGAACATTGATTTTTAGGAGTAAGTGCATAAGCTTCACAACTCAAATTTGAATAATCACAGAGATGACCAGTCCATACCTCTTCTGGAATTTTACAATTTAGTGCCATTGATGGTGATCGATTTATTAGCTAACCAATAGTGGAAGTTGCTTCAACCCACAACTCTTGCCCCAAATTAGCATTATTGAGCATGCTCCTTGCTCTCTCTAGAAGAGTCCTATTCATGCGCTTTGCAACGCCATTTTGCTGAGGAGTGTATGCATTTATTTTATGTCTTACGATCCCTTCTGCTTTGCAATATTTTTCAAACTCTAAAGAAGTAAACTCACCTCCGTTATTCGTCCTTAAACACTTGATTTTCCTCCCAGTTCTTTTTTCCACCATAACTCTAAATTGTTTAAATGTGTTAAACACATCAGCTTTTCTTTTTAAGACATAGACCCAGACTTTCCTTGAAAAATCATCTATAAACAATACATAATATGTTGCTCCTCCATAGGAAATAGTAGGAGACGAACTCCACAAATCAGAATGACTGTAATCAAGAAGACATTTACTAACGTGACTACTGGCTTTGAACTTTTGTCTACACTGCTTTCCAAATATATAATGTCTACAAAACATCAAATTCAAAGTTTTCAGATTTGGAAGCAATTTACGATTCATTAATACCTAAAGTCCCTTCTCATTCATATGACCAAGACGTTGATGCCATAATTGAGTGGATCCTGGCATCTCTTCAGACACTAATGTTATATCATTAACTTGAGTTCTTCCAACCAATTTGTAAAGGTTTCATGTTTTATGTGTCTTCCTGACCACTAAAGCACCTTTAGATACTTTTATAATTCCACTTAAACCTATAAACGTATGACCACAAGAATCCAACACTGCCAAAGAAATTATTCAGGTACATGTCTAACATATGTTAGTGTTCTTTTAACTCCATCAAACATTTTAATTTTAACACTTCAAACCCCAACAGTCTTACATGAATGATTGTCTCCGAAAAGAACTATACCATCACTAATTGTTTGATAGGAAGCAAAGCAATCTTTGTGAGGACAAATATGGTGCAAAGCACAGAATCTAATAACCATTCTTCATTATATCCAGAAACAATACAAACCGAGAAAGCCTCATCGATCATGCCTGAATCAGACTCAACTGAATATTCCTCATATTTGAAATCATCTTTCTTGGATTCTCGTCTTTTCCAGCAGTCCTTATTGAGATGACCAGTCTTGTTACAGTAACAACATTTCAATTTGCTCTTTATGTCCCTTTATTTAGACCTGGAATTATCTCTTGACTTTTCTATTCGTTCTTTGGATCGACCTCTAACAACCAAAGCTTCAGGTGAAGCGGTTTCAAAACTAGATTTCTTCCTTAATTCCTCAGAAAACAATGATCCAACCACACTGTTAAATTCCAAAGTATTAGTTGTACTAAGGATAATGGAAGAAACTACTTGACCCCAAGATTCAGGTAAGGTACATGAAAGATTGATTGCATTATTTTCACACGGGGGCTTCACTTGTTGACCAATATCCTATCACGTTAGTTCATATTGTGGGTTTTAAAATTATTAAAAATTGAACCAATATATTGCAGGTATTGGGGGATGAGGGGTTTAAGGTGGGGGTGGGTAGGGTGGTTTATAAGGATTGATGTATAAAAAGGGGTGGGGAGGAGGGTTTAAGTATTGAGAGGGGGTTTCAACAAAAAGAGTTTGGGTCAATATATCTGGAAATTAAGGGTATTCTTTAATATCCCACGATCGCACGTGCTATGTGAGATGTTCACTAAGTGAAGTCCCTGTGTATCTTCATCATCAATTTTAACATCCATACTAGTCAACTAGAAAATAAGAGTATTAAAAACATTCAAATGATCTACTATCTACGTACATTCTTTCATTCTCATACCATACAACTGTCTCTTCAAGGAAATTCATTTCGTCACAGATTTTGTCATATACAGACTTTCTAACTTGCTCCATAGGCTTGCTGCAGGGTCGTGTGGAAGAGTTCCACACGAGCTCTCTTCACCCTCCTCTGCAGACCACTGCGGGTCCTCTCTCTTCCTCCTCCACACGCAACAACTCTCTTCCTCCACACGCAGCAGCTCTTCCACGCGGGCTCTTTCTTCCTCCTCCACGTGCATCAACTCTCTTCCTCCACGCGAACTCTTTCTTCCACTCTCCACGAGCTAGGAGCAGCAGTACTGCTCCCATTGACCACAAACTCTCACGTTCACTTTGGCGGTTGCAAGTTTCTTCACCGTCTGATCTAACAACTATCTCCACGATGGGAAGACTTCGCGTCTCAGACTCCCTCTAACCATTTTGCGTGGAACCGTCTTATTGACTTTGGTCAACAACAACAGTTGTTTGCTATCAACGTGTCATCAATTAAGACAAAAGTATAGCTGGGTAGTTCCCTGTCTTCGTCTAGTCCTGTTTCAAAATTTAAACACGTTGCGTGTGGATCTAGTTTCTTGATCTTGTTTTTTGACGGTTGGACGCGGACCCGACTCGCTTTTCCTTCTATAACTATCAGCCCCTCCCCCGAATTTTAATCTGAATCTTGAATCGTGCTCTCGTTCTTGCTACTGCTAATTGCATATTTGGTCGAGCTCGCTACTGATTTCTTTGCTTCCCTGTGTTGTCTTGGGTTCCTGCTCACAAATCTTCATCATTGAATCATAATGAAGGAGGGCACTGCAACCTGCGTAGACATTATACTGGCCATAATTCTGCCTCCTTTGGGAGTCTTTCTCAAATTCGGCTGCCATGTCAGTACCTTCTGCTTAATTTGAGTTGCTTGTTACTCCATTGCATGCTAATTCTATGAATCCGGGTCTGTAGAACTGTATTGGTCTCATAATTTAAATCACAGATAGCTGATCTTTTTGAGGTTTTGTTGTTTTGTTTAACAGGCCGAGTTCTGGATCTGTCTGCTCTTGACTATTTTGGGGTACTTACCGGGAATTATATACGCCATCTACGCCATCACTAAGTGAAACCCCTGTGTTCTTTGATGCTGATGTGGTTGGGGTTGTTGTCTATGCAACCATATTTGATTTATTTAGCAACATCCTGTAATTGAATGTTCTCTGTGTTATTGTTATTTGAGTGTTCTGAAACATAGATTATGTGATATATGTTTCTCTGTCACATGTATATACGTTTATTTTAAGATTTTAATCCAAATATATATTAACATTACTTTTAAAAAAATATGTTCAAATTGCTTTTAAAATCATATCACAATTATTTCATTTTATTAAATCTATCACTGTCCAGCGCTCGGAGTTGGAAGAAGCTCTAAACAAATCAATACAAAACATACAACATTTTACTATGCATTTTCAAAATTTAAGCTTCTAATGGGTCTTTAAAAATCAGAGTCGTTATCTATGGAATTTGGATTTTGTAGGAATAATATATTTTTAATTATTTTGGTTTTATACATATTCAATTTTAGGAAGAAATATAATGGTTCTTGAGGTGGAATAGTAGGCTATCACCGTTTAACTAAGATCAAAATCTATCACCCTCCATCTAAGATCAAAATCCATGACTATATCTACATGACTCATTAAGATAGTGTCATAATTCGGTTGGTAACTTTTTTTTCCTTTATAAAGTTAACATAAGCTTTCCTTTATAAAAGTTACGATAAGCTTTACTTTATAAAAGTTACGATAAGCTTTACTTTTTAAAAGAACACATGGATGAATTTTTTTTATTTAGTTAATTTAAATTGATTTTATTATTAAATTTGAAAGATTATTAATTTAAATTGGTATTAGTAAAATATGTTTTGTTTTGATATCTGTAACACCTCGGTTTTGCCCCCGTTTGCATTAAATATACATGATGTATATATTGTAATTAATCGTGGTGAGGAGCTAAAGGAAAAAGCCCTACCATCGATTTGGTTGTGTATGTTTCGGCAATGGGGATAGTTGCCGATGATATATCGTGCTATCCGGCACATTATAGTTTGGCATCATATAAATACGCACATCAATTAAAATAAACCCACAGCCAGCTACGACGGTGCAACGTTAAAATGAAAAGGGCATGATTCCAAAGGATAAGGGTGGGGGAGGAAATCCATGTGTCACCACCCTGTTTGATTTGCCCATCTTCCTTGTCTTATCCAACTACCACTTTAATGTTTTGTTGAGTAGTTGAGGCAGTTATGGCTGGGAGTGGAGTGTGGCAGGACTGTCAGTCCTTGCCCACACGCGCACTCCACCAACAGGTTGACCTCACGTTGGCAAGCAAAAACCACCATCGCCATTCTCTCCACAAAGTCATTCTCTCCATTGTCGGCTCACCCTCACGCATAGGCGGAGTTGTTCACTCTCACGTAGGGGACACGCAGAGGGGGCCGGTTAATATTCCTCATGCAGAGCTGAGTTAAGGGGTGTGCGATTTCTGTTTGGGGGTTCGCCTTTCTCTCTCTCGCACCGGTTACCAGTTGACTGGGTTGTGTTATTTCCTCCTGAACACGCATAGAGTCGGCGTTTTGCCTCCACCATTGTCGGACTGTGAAGAATCGCTGTGGTTTTCTTTTGTTGTGGGTGGACTGTTGTTTTCCATATTTGTTGGCCGCGTCCTTTCCCCTCACGCATCGATGGATTGAGAATTGGTTCTTTCCCCATACTTGTTTGTGCAACTTTCTTTAGCGATTGCATTGAGGAACTGTGCGCTGTGGGCTCTTGGATGTTGGACGACTGCTGATTTCCACATCCGTTGGCTGAGTTTTCCCTTGTCTATGCTGGGAGTTTTCTTTCTTCCCCAACTGCGGGTTGTGTAAGGTTCTCGTTGTTTCCTCATCAGATTGTGGTCTGCGTTATGTCCTCCTTTTGCCCAAGATTGAGAATCAGACTTCTCCCATGTTTTGGGACTGTGTAAGGTTGCCATAGTTTTCATTGTGAGTTTAGGTTGTCGATTCACCCTGGTTTTGGGTTGCTGAGGTAGCAGACGTCTTTTGGGGATTGTTGCTGATTTGTTTTGGCCACGCTCGGGCCAAGAACAACTCTGGAGTGTGGTTGGACCTGAGTTGTGTTTCACCTTTTGTTTGGGGTTGTTACCCTGTTGTCTTCATCTGCTTCATAGAGCTGTGAATGGGTTGTTTTGCTACGGTGTGCAGTGGTTGGTCTTCGGACTGTTGAGAGTGGGATTAGAGGCTGGGTATGCTTGAGAAAACTGGTGTTTAAGGCCACCAGCTTAGCATTTAGCCTTTCCTAGCTCCTTGACGACCTGGTAAACCCTACTATGTGGGTTTGGCTGATGGGTGTACCTTGGCTATGTGTAAGCCTGCATTGACCCTTATTCCTTGAGGAATCATGCCCAACTCAAGGGTGGCAGTGTTGCTGAGAGATTGATGAGCACGCTGGCCTATGGTTGGGTGGAACGTTGCAGTGACGTAGCTAGTTGTGGGGCGAGTTCTTCATTAAAAGATAAGTACTCCTAACTATTTCATCTCTGCAATTATATCTACTGTTTCATGAGAAATGATGAACATGCTAAATGCTGGAATGTATATGTTTGCTTTCGCTAAATGTTGAGTAACCATGCATCCTTGTATGATGGATTATGCATCTTGGTATGTATTATGTTTAAGCTTTTTAATATCAGCATGTATCCATGTTCATGTTCATGGGGCTATTTTCCCGTTTGTATGGCGTTAGTAGCGTCGTGTTCGCTGGTCAGAGGGCCGGGGACGTTACAATATCTCAAGGTTTCAGTGATTACATAGAAGGTGTTATATAAGGGGTTGTTCTTTCTACAGGTTTCGTCGTCTATCAACGACTTGTGACAAGCCTCCTCATGTCCACAAACTCTATATCATATTCATAAACTCCGTATGATATATCGGAAACTCCCCATATTCGTAAACTCTATATCATATATCGTAAAATCCTCGTATTCGTAAACTCTGTATGGTATATCGTAAACTTTGTATTGTATATCGTATCAGTGACATGACAAGGTTGACCACACGGAATTATTCATCGCTGAGCCTGTTGTATGTAAATATAGAGAACAATCTCTTCACGAACAAGGAACTTCTCATAGATTGAAATCTGGTTGATGATCTTGTCAAACCTGCATGCTTGTAATCCTCATAGCATGTCTGTTGAATATGATCTTGATAAAATGGGCAATAATTTAGATAATGGGTCATTTTTCATTATTGGGACTCCCTTAGCACCTGCAATAGTTTCATCTCTCCCTACTTCCAATATTATACTCCTCCCATCATCATACTCGTTAAAGCCTTCAGTTTCCAAATCTAAGCCTATGCGTTGCAGTCTTGTATCCCCACACTCTTGAAAATCTAGATTATTCATGCGTTCTGTACTATTTCTAGCTCTAGTGGCACCTGAAAGCCCACAAAAATAGACACGGTGTTCTCTCTTTCTCAGCTACACTTAATCTAGCTATATCTCTTTCTAAAATTAGATGGTAATGTCTTGTTCTTGAGCTATCTAAAATTAGATGGTAATGTCTTGTTCTTGAGCTAGAAGGTGAACCCTGACCTGGGCAAGTATATTGAATGTAACAAACTACAAAACAATGCAAGCATTGTACCTCAAATTGCATCGAGATTGAAACTAGATTGCACAAGTATCTAAGAGGCTTTAAACACAAACCAGTTTTCTCTCCAAAGCCACTTTTCTTGCAGCGCCCAACTTGAAAACACTGCACATGGAGGCAATGCACGAGCTCCAAGGAATTTATCTTGACATCCACAGGATTCACCTTGAAAACACTGCACATGGAGGCAATGCACGAGCTCCAAGGAATTTATCTTGACATCCACAGGATTCACCTTGAAAACACTGCACATGGAGGCAATGCACAAGCTCTAGGGAATTTATCTTGACATCCGCAAGACTGATGGTGGCGGTGGCGTAGTTGTGCTTGGTGGGTCCTTTACTTATGGCTGCATCTGGTGAGGCAAACTCATGGTGAATTTCTTTAACAGATCTACTTCAAACCTATAAATTTGTTGAAAACACATAGATGTAATTAGTTACTATGTTAGTGGAGAATGAAGGATAATAAACCCACTGCAAAATCATAAATAACGCCACTACAAATTCAGAGTGAATTGATGTAACTACACAAATTTGACAAGAAAACTGCAAATCACCTCGGAGAAAGTGTATTAATGGTGTGCTAAGCTCTATAAAATGATGGAATAGCCTACCCATTGGGAAAATAGACTCCATGGGTACAATTTTCATGAGTTTTTGAGCTGGTTAACATAAAAACAACACATTCTAAACTTCAAAATCAAACTGATATTGAATCACAGACGCCTAGCTCGGGATTGCCAAATGTTATGGATTTCTTCTTTCAGGTTTTTTATTATAAAATCCCTAGATTAGGAAGCAACTCGAACCTAATCCAGTAATTTCCAAATTGCAACGACAACGGAGATTTGCCATAAGTTATTTTGTGCTTGTTTGAATACTTTGCTATCAAACAAAGTATTCAAACAAAGAAAAACAACAGCTAGAAGATTAAACGTTGGAAAGGACGCAACTAGCATTTAATTCTCCTATTTTCCTGCTACCACGTATATTAATTAATGAATAGCATTCATCTCAACGTTAAATACCTCTTATGTCATGTTTTTCATTAATGTTGGTCTTCCAAATTGTAGCTACAACAGAGATTTGACAAAATTTATTTTGTGCTTGTTTGAATACTTTGGGTTGCATAGGTTGCCCAGAAGAAGAAACTAAAGATGGAGGTATGGTATAATCGTTTGTCAATGACTATCTCCAACCAAGATTATAAGCCCAAAAACTAAGCAGACTAGTCGATTCTAGCTATGAGTGTCTCCAGCCCAAGTATCCCATCCTAGTCAATAAGCTTAGTAAAGCTAGGCTCATCGAAATCATTCGAAAAAACTAGCTAGGCACGAGGGCTGGGAGAAGAGGGAGGGATGCTTGTTGGCTGGTCCAGGAACCAGTGGCGTTGAATGGAATAATAATTTATTTATAGAGTACCTTCTAATTCAATATTCGGTTTTTTATAAATCTCATGTTTAGGCGGTCCCAGGAAGTCATCATGGGTACTCAAATAAATATTTTATTACTCAAGATTGGCATTTCATGAAATTTATAATAATTGGTGGGATTGAATCGATTTCTTTTAGGTTTACCAGAAACCTCCCTGCTTCTTGATTGATAGCAGGCAAAAGGAAAGAAAGAGCAGTTGAAAAAGAAAGCTCCTTTCATCAGATACCCGATAGAAAGAGGATAAGGCCAATCCTAAAGGTGATGAACGCTAGTTCTAAATAAGATCAAACGAAAGTATCAGTGCTTTATAAGATAAAACTAGAAGCTATACGGATTTCCCAAATAAGTGTTTCTGGTGGATCCAACAAGACCCGGCACATTTGATAGATCAAATATTGGTTGATAGGCTGAGTCATAGGCTTTCCATATGGGTTAAAGAGATCACATGTGTATATATGCAAATATCATTTTTAATTCATGTAAGGTTCTAAAGCAGGGGCAACAGTGATAGGCGGCTTAGGAAGGTGAGCCTTCGCTCCTCCTCTTCAAAGAAATGCTATTTGAGTGCACTTCTGCCTCACTTTAAGGATTGGTGTATGGGGAGACCACCCCTCCTGAGAGATGTTGGCACCATCAATAAATCGCAAGCAGTTAAGAAGCAGAGGCAAGAGTAAGTTCCAAAAGCCCCTCTCTCTCCTAAAGGTAAGGAATGAAAGTGATCGCTGCACATTTCCTACACAAACACATGAAGAGGATTGAACATTTCATTTCATAACTTGCGGTGAGAATCTCGATAATTTGATAGATGGAGCACGCTTTGGTGCTCGCTCTGTGTGAGCTGCGGATAATGCCATGGCGGCCATATCCCTAATGTACCCATTGCCTTTGGCTAGTCTGGGACCTCTCCCAAGGTTTTTTGTTCTTACCTCCTGTCTGCTCACTGGTCTCAGCCACACCCTTCCCCCGTCGTTTCGGTGCTCCAGTGGATTTTGGGTTTCTTTTGGGTTTTGCAGTCCCACAGAAGGCAGCGTTCTTGGAGTTCCTCCCCTTACTAGGGGGACTAGTACCAAACAAGTTAAAAAGTGGGAAGGACATCGATTTCTTTCAGCTGCCTCTGTGTCTTGGGTTTTTGAGTTTTGGGTTTATCAACCCTGCATGGGCCTTTACGCTGCATGCGCTCTTGATTTTATTTACGCTCTCGTCAGCTTGCGTAGGGTTGACTTCTGTTGATCTTTTGGTTTCTTCAGGGGAACTGGGGTTTGGTCTTCTCTCTTCGGTTTTTGTGTTTTTTTCCTGCCCTCGGTCCTTTCGTGTACTACCTCTTTCTGAGTTCGTGTCAAACTGATGGTTTTTTAGTGATTTTTCTGGACCTACTTGTTCTGTCTGGTGGGGTTTGCCCTAGATACTGGGGTTCGACCTTGGTAGGCCTGTTGGGTGTTGTTTTCGGTTTCACAGTGGTTTCTACTTTGTTTTGTTCCTGGTTCACAGATTCCGGTGGATTTTGGGGTTTCTCTGTCTGTTCCTCTTCCAAAGGTTTGGGGGTTCTCGGTTGTCTGCCCTTATTGGCATGCTTTGGGTTGAATTTTTGTAGGCTCTCCTCATGGCTGACATAGGGGCTTCTTCTCGTTTCCGTCGTAAGTGACATGCAAAAAACATAAAAACCCATGAAGGGCGATTTCGCTACGTCCTTGGCCATGATATTTACATGGACCATGTGTCCTCCCTGTGCTCATGAGCTCTTGTGGGGAGATTAGAATACTGTCGACTGGGCAAGAAATCCTGGATTGAATGGACTTCAGAAAAATGGAAGCTGCTGCTGAATTATAGACCAACCATCAGTATTTTATCAAATGGTTGGATTGTCTTCATCTTCTTGGAATCAGATCACACTGCGCTCATCCTCGAAAGGATATGGCATATCGTTCAGGGTCTCTAGTTCTGGGGCGCTGGCATTCTCACTTTGACCCTCTCAGGGAATGGGTGATGAAGCGTCACCTCTGGGTTTTGCTGCCATCTCTTCCCTTTCCCCTCTGGAATTTGAATATACTTGAGGGAATTGCAAACACGATTGGCAGGTTCATTTTTGTTGATGAGGATTTCCATCTCTCCTTTGATAAAAGGTTGGCACGGGTGTTGGTAGAGCTGGATGTTTCCCTTGGTTTACCAGCGGAGGTGGAGATACTCTGCAAGGAGCGACTTCTAGTTCAAAAGCTTGATTATCTCCATGTACCCTTTAGCTACAGTAGGTGCCGCGAAACTGGACATCTTCGGAGAACCTATCCCCTTCTCTTGAATGAGCGAACCTGTTCCAGCCAGGAAGGCTCACCTGAGGCCAGAGTACCATACGATTCCTTCGCTCCGGAGCATCCAAAAAATGGTATTTACTCTCAATCCCTCTCACTCTTTGAATATGTTTCTAATTCAATGCTTGAAGCATTAGATGTTTTGGACAATGCTCCTACTGCTGCTTGCCCCCCTGATCTGGCCTTGGTTGAAACCCCTCCTTTGGTCTCTTCTGTTGAAGCTCTTTCCCCCTTTATCATTGACTCTCAAGCACCTACACTTATTCTGCCAACTCCCACCACTCTGAACCCCACCCCTCCCCCTTATGTGCCTTCTTTCTCTTCACTTGTGGATTTTCCTCCACTCCCTTCATCCACTTCATCTCCCTCACATCCTCCCTCTCCTCACAGTCCTACTACCTCCCCCTCCTTCTCTGATCCCTCACTCCAAAAGTCTTTGTCGATTTTCTCAGCCACTACCCCCTCCTCCCCTTCTACTCTCCACCTTAACTCCATTCGTTTCGAGAACATGACTGTCAGGGAAAAAAAGAAGGAAAAGAAGGGCTCGTTTGGGGATCTCTCCTCTGCCTCACCTCCTTATATCCCCATCTCGATTCGCATCAAAGATGCTGCAAGAGGGTTTACTCCTCGGGGACTTAGAGTGTCGCCTCCCCTCTCTCTTGTCCCTTAATGAAGATCCTTTCACTTAATGTCAGAGGTTTGGGAGGCAAGACCAAACAAAGCAGCCTCCAGTCACTTTTCTTTTCTATTCGTCCGGACATGATACTCCTACAGGAGACTATGTGCAGCACTTATCCTACTCTCTTTGCTTTCTCTAAGCTCTTACCTAGCTGCTAATTCTGTACCATTAGTGCCTCTAGCCTCTCGGGTGGGTTACTAACAGCCTGGAACCCTCATAGGGTTAGATGTCGAGCTTTTGAGACTTTCGTTGGTATTCTTGTTAAGGCCAACTTTCCTGGTATGAATGCTCCCTTAGTCATTCTCAATTGCTATGGCCCTTACCGGAATAGGGATATTTTCTAGGAGAAGGTTCACAGGGGGGGACTTCTCAGTTCTCCAAACCTGATTTTTTGGGGGGGGGCTTAACATAACCATGAGAGCTTCTGATACTTGGGGGTAGAGGGTCGTCTTAGACCCACTTACTTCGCATTTCAAACTCCTTTTTGACTCTGTGGGACTTGTGGATATTGCTCCTCCCAGTGCTGGCCCAACCTGGAGAAATGGCAGGGTAGGAGATGAAGGGATTCGCAAAAGATTAGACCGCTTCTTAATTGCTTCTTCTTTGATCCCCTCCCTCATGGTACACCATGTGTGGAATCACCATGCTGATATTTCTGACCACTATCCGATATGCTTTGAGTGGAATAAGTCGATGGGGTCTTGTAATTTCCCATTCAAATTTAATATATCTTGGCTTAATGATCCGGATTTCATTTTATGGGTCTCCAAGAGATGGCCTGAGCTGACTCCTCTATCTTTTGGTATTGATTTGGACCTCCTTACCCACAAACTTCAGTCCCTTTAGAAGGAGGTTAAAGGCTAGATTAGGGAAAAAGGCACCATTATGGAGTCCGAGTCTCATAGGTTGGATAAGGATATCAGCACACTACTCTCTGGTTCCTCCTTCGGTATTCTCTCCCATGAGGAACAGTTGTCTCTGTCTTTGCTTAGATCCAAAAAAAAGAAACTGATGGATCACATTCTTCTAACTTGGTAACTTAAAAGTCGTGCTAAGTGGGCATTGTATGGAGATTCAAACACCAAATATTTTCATGCACTGGCTTCAGGTAGAAGGAATCAAAATACTATTTGGTCTCTTTTGGATGATGATGGACACAACATTGAGGATGAGACTACTCTAAAGGAGCTGCAACAGAGTCATTTTGCCCATATTTTCAGTGATGACAAGCAAACTTGCTTGCTTGCACAGCTCAAGGTTGTCTCACTTTATCCCAATATGATCTCTCATGAGGACGCCCCTAGCCTCATTCAACCTGTTACTCTGTCTGAAGTTGAAGGTGCCTTAAACTCTTTCAAAAAAGATAGGAGTCTTGGTCCTGATGGCTGGCCTGTCATATTCTACTTACACTTATTTGACTTATTGGGAAATGATTTATTGTCTGATGTTGAATGTGCAAGGGTTTCGGGCTATATTCCTCCCTCTGTGAATTCTACCTTCCTTGCATTCATTCCTAAAAAGGAAAAGCCATTAACCTTCACTGATTTTAGGCCTATTTCCCTATGCAACCTATTATACAAATTGATTTATAAGGTTATTGTTGTTTAGCTTAAGCCTTTTCTGGACTCCCATATCTCCAAAGAACAGTATGGTTTTCTCAAAAACCGTCAAATTGTCGAACCTATTGGCATAGCCCAAGAGACCCTTCACACTGTGAAAACCAAGAATACTAGTGCTCTTGTCCTCAAATTGGATTTGGTGAAGGCTTTCGATAGAGTGAACTGGTCCTACATTAGACTCATCCTGATACAGATTGGGGTTCCTCTCCTGGGTGTCAACTAGATAATGGGATGCCTCACATTAGCAAATTTTGTAGTTTTAATCAATGACACTCCCTCGAAAATCTTTAATGCCTCTAGAGGAATTAGACAAGGTTGCCCCTTATCTCCCTTGTTTTTCATTCTTGTTATAGAAGGGCTCAGTCTCTTGATCTCATATGTAAGGGAACATGGTCTCATCAGAGGTATTAAAATCTCTTCTTCACTTTCCCTTACACATCTCCTCTTTGTAGATGATGTGATCCTACTGGGCACTGGCACCTTGTCTGAGTGGATTGCATTTGATGTTATTCTAAGTACCTTCTGTAAAGCTTCCGGGATGAGCATCAGTGTGGACAAATATTGCTTTCTCTTCAACAATGTGGACGATGATATCCTCATTGACATTGCTCGGGTTCTGCCTTATAAAATGGAGCCTATCATCTCTGGTTTTAAGTATCTTGGCTTTTATCTTAAGCCTCTGGGTTATAAGGTCAGTGACTGGAATTGGCTGATACTAAAATTTGAAAACAGGATCCTCCACTGGTCCCATAAGCTTCTCTCACTTGGTGGCCATTTGATCCTCGTACAAGCTGTGTTGTCTAGTATTTTGGTCTATTGGTTGGGCCTTGCACCCATCCCAACCTCTGTTTTAAACAAGCTCAGAAGTTTAACCTTTGCCTTTTTATGGGGCTCTACTAGCAACAAGCACAGGTATCATTTGTCCAACTGGAAGCACCTCTCTTGGCCGAAAAAGAATGGGGGTTGGGGCATTAAAAATCTATTCTGGTTCAGTATTGCATTAAGATTAAAGAATTTCTGGATGGCTCTACAGAGTGATGGATTGTGGCACCATGTTTTAATCAGCAAATACCTGAAGAATACTTCGGTGGTGGCTTGGATCAGAGGTAAAAACTTCAATTTCAGAGGTGTTTCTCTTATTTGGAAAGGTTTCTTGCTAACACTTCCATGGCTGGGAAGAAGCTTAGCCTAGCAAGTGGGTAATGGACACGATGTCATTGTTGGCATAGACCCCATCATTGGTGCACAAGGTTCGCATTCTCTGCCAACTAGGCTCTCTGACTTTTTAGAGGACCTAGATATTACTACACTCTCTCAAGCTCGTAATATCTTACCGGGTATGCACCATTATTGGTATATGACCAAGGATCTTTACTTATATGGGGACTGGAAGATGACATGGGATACTTTTACGAGGGGTCTGGAATGTGGAATGATTCGACTCAATTCCCAGCCCAATTCTCTGGTATGGGCACACAACAAACTTGATGGTTCTGTATCTGCAAATATGGTATATGACAATATTGTTCAGTCATCATCCCCCCCGGCTGGCAACAGACTTCTTGCCCTCATCTAGTCTGGCACTCTGCCCAGAAAAATCAACTATTTTATTTGGCTGGCTGTGAAGAACAAGTTACTAACGTGGGACAATCTCCAGAAGAGAGGATGGATCGGGCTTGGCATATGTGCACTCCGATGTGAGGATGAAGATAGTGTTCAGCATTTATTTTGTTCTTACGCTATTTGGAAGAATGTTCTTTTTCATTTGAGTGATCAGTACCATTTCTCACTCTCCGTTCAGTCTGATAATCTCTGTTCTTCCTTGGAAAAATGGACTCTCAGCTTCTCCAAACACATGGTCTGCTACTATCTTCCCTTTCATGCTATGTGGGCTACGTGGAAAGCAAGGAATATATACATTTTTTAAGGGAAAAAGATACCGGTCTTAATCTTATTCCATCAGATTGTATATTCCTCTCAGATGTATAGTCCTCCCGTTATGAAGGAAAAAAAGCTAAGACCCTTGGGCTTGTGTCCTGTTCTTGTCTATCCCTGTGGCTTTTTTTATGGGGCTTCAGCTAGCAAAATTGGAGGAGTTGGTTTCTGCATACTCCTAAACGAGTCACATTCCTTCGAGTTTGCTTTGGGGGCGGGTAATTGTACCAATACAAAAGTTGAATTGGTGGGGCTTTGGGCTCTTCTGTATTCTGCCCAGGTGATGGGGCTTCCCACACTTACTGTATTTGGTGACTCTTCTGTCATCATTAATTGGGAAAAGTGTATTGTTGGTCTTTCCACACCTAATCTCAGCCACTGGTGTAGGGAAACTAGAAAGCTCTGTGCATGCTTTCTTGAACTGTCTTTCAGCCATATCTACCGTGAACACAATCCGCTTGCAGATAGTCTTTCTAAAGCTGCTCTTTCATTGGCTCTTGGTTTTGGTAGTTACTCTGAAATTTTTGAAGGCCATTTGGCTTCTCATGACACTTTCAAGCTCTTTTGAGCTCAGTGTTGGAGCTTGTTCTCATTTTTATTGCACCTTTTTATTGATAGATGCAGAGTAGACACCTTTAGACTGCAGCTCTATGCTCTTATGTCTACGGTAGATATGGTTTGAGGGACAGTTTTCGCCTTTTGTCTCTGATTGAACTTTGTTTTTGTTGGATTAGTACTTTGACCTCTCCCCCTGCAGCTTTGTCGAGATGTGACTCGTTCTTGGATTCCAGCTGTTTGTATCTCCCACTAGCATGTATGTAACCCTTGTTTTGGGAGGGAACTTCAGATTCCCTTTGATTCTATAATGAATATCAAGGACAGGCTTTTTTCCTTCTAAAAAAAAATGTAAGGAACGGAAGTGAAAAGTGAAAAGCAACAGCTGGAATATTAAACGTTGGAAAGGACTCAACTAGCATTGAATTCTCCTCTGCCACTTATATTAATTAATGAATACCATGCATCTCAGTGTTAAATACCTCTTATGTCATGTCTTTCTTTATTCTTTGTGGCATACACACTATGCATTTGACAAATGCAATGGGAATCTCGCAGCATTGACCCTAACTTGACCTCACAGAGAGAGGGCAATTTAGGGGAAGAGAAGTTCAGTTTTTAAACTATATTATGAACACAATCTTTTTAGCTTTTCCATACCAATATAAATCCATGCTAAATTAAGAGTTATTCTGCATAGAGAACTTGTTTTTATAATTCCACATCAAAATTATTTGAACAAACATAAATTGTTTTTATTATTTTATTAAATCTGTGGTTGTTACCTAATTGAAATTTTGTTTCAAGAAGAAGAGAGGGGATTTATATTTTAATTTTTTCATGGAACTTAATTGAAATTTTGTTTCCATAAAAAAGATAGGGGATTTATATTTTATTTTTTCAAGGATAATAATAAATGAGTGTTAAAAGCTTAAAGTATAATTGATGGTATTTGGATCTCCTTTATTTTATAAATGTATTTTTATAAGTGAAAAAGACTTAACAAAACGAAGCTTTGGATTTCCCATAGCCAAAGACTCAACTAGGCGTTGCAATTCTAACATAGAAACCACAGTTGCCGCAACATTTTTCATCTGAATAACGCCATATCTTTTCCTTGGAAGATTGTGAAGTTGAAGGGACTTTGCGGGATAAAATGTCCATCCTTGTTCAGCCATATTTTTTGTTTGAATTTGAGGCGGTCGGTACCCCAGATGGAGTCCCTACGACCCATGGCGCATGGGTGGTAAGTCACTCGAGTGCCTTTGCGCATGATAGTCCCATCGGGCAGAACATCATTGCGAAGAACATGCTTGGAGTCCAAGAGGACCGACAGATAGTCTCATCGATTCATAGATTGATGTGTAGCTAATGCATGCTCTGCAGATCCTCGTATCAAAATACCCGGGCTTTTCCATGTCATTTGGCTTCAGTTTTGATGGCCATGAGATAGGAAATTCTTTGTGTATTGCTTCCAAGATGCCTACAAAATGTTTACATGTACCATAACCTAGATACTTACATAGGGCGATTTTAATACAAACTAAACATATAAACTTTAACACAACGGATTTCTATTTACCTATGAATAACGAATTTCTATTTACATGTGATTCATCTTGCCATAATATTTTTGATGCGCTCCCCAGCACTTGTAGAAGCCTTAAATTCTTCATTAGAATCCAGGAAGGTAGAGAAGAGTTGGGATGTTTGTTCAAGCAAATCCATATGAGATTCAAGGACTTCATCGTCATTATATTGCGTTCCAAGAAAGAAGGTTCAATATCAACAAGTTGCAACCTCCTCATTTGAATACCGTCAAATGCATCGTCTTCATGATAATAAAAAAGCACCATTCTATTTCCCCACATGATATTTATGTATCCAATAATTAATACTTACATAAGATTGTTGCAATAAATCATCAATAATGATCAATAATGATGATTTTTGTCCAAAGCCAAAGCCGATGGGAGAAGAGCTCTCAACAACATCTCTTATCCAACTTTCATCATTTTCCATACATATTTATGTCGTTCCAACCATCTACTTCCACAGTTTCCATAGGACACTTGGCAGTCATGCATATCATTTGAAACACAACTGTGTATGTCCACCAGACACTCGGTTTGTACATCTGAAAACCCAAACTCTGTGAGTCAGAAAGACATTGAACTGGAAAACACGTGGGTGATTTGAAGTTTGGTTGGGATTTAAAAAATCAACAGTGCAGGCCACCACCATGGTTTTGAAAAAAGCTTATCCAGTAATGATCTCTACTAATAGAGCTAACCGAAGTTGCAAAACTTGAAAAAGAAAGAAAAACTTATGCGAATCTGAAGGTTGAAGAAAGGTTTATGGGAATCTAATGAGCGGTCATATTTATATTAGTTATTTTGCAAAGAAATGTAATAATAAGAAAATGACTTTGTCTTCGTTGGATTGTAATTTTCAATTTCATATATCAAAGCTTACGACTTAGAGGGCCTCCACATTCCATCGTGATGGTTTTGGGATCCGTAAGGAGCGAAGGGCACCATACTTTTGCCTTTACGTGTAGTGAAGAGAAAAGGTAAAATAAATTCAATGGAATTCTTATGTCTATCAAAAATTGTGCCCCTTGAACTACAATATGTGCGTGGAAGGGGGTTGGCTTTTGCATCCATTATGTCATGAAAATTAAGCAACAAGCTACTAATGTACATCCTGACTATATACTATCGATATTCAATACAAAGATTGACTTGGGATATTAAAAACTTGAAACAAAATATTTTCTTCACCTGTCAACCTTATTTGGCCATTCAATGGTCTTCAATACATGAGATTATAAGAAGACCCACACGAACGGTTGACAGGAAAAATGGTGTCTCTTGTGAAAAATATGATGTGCATAAATTTTGATGTCTCACATAGTTCAAGTTTCAATTTCAAAGGTATAGTCTCTACACATCTAGGTCAGGTCTTAGTTTCAAAGGTATAGTCTCTCCACATCCAGGTCAGGTCTCAGTTTCAAAGGTATAGTCTCTCCACATCCAGGTCAGGTCTCAGTTTCAAAGGTATAGTCTCTCCACATCCAGGTCAGGTCTTAGTTTCATAGTTCAAGTTTCAATTTCAAAGGTATAGTCTCTCCACATCCAGGTCAGGTCTTAGTTTCAAAGGTATAGTCTCTCCACATCCAGGTCAGGTCTCAGTTTCAAAGGTATAGTCTCTCCACATCCAGGTCAGATCTCAGTTTCAAAGGTATAGTTCCTCCACGTCTAGGTGTTTCGAGGTTCTCTAAAGCTACCTAGAACTTGGAAAAATCCTATAACTATGCCCCTTGGATTTCTGGACTTTTTGGTTTGTAAGATTCCATTAGAATTCGATGACCGAGGCAAAAACATTGACTTATTCACCAAATGTTTTCAAATTTTAAAACATTCTATACAAAAGCCTTTTGGAAGAAACTTATTTTTCACTTTTGTGGCGATTTAGAAGATTGATGTAAATTATCTTCACTTATTTTCGTAGACTTGCTTTCATCACATAAACCTATATTATCTACACACAACTTTCTCTCATTTTTTAAACATATCAAAGTTCTCTTCGGTATTTCATTTCCCCTGTTTTGAGGGTATGCTAGTTTTATATATATATATATATATAATGTTAATGGAAGAATAATTGACCATTCTAAGGCAATTTAGAGAGAAAATGGTGAAATACTAGTAGCATGCAAATTTCAAACAATAAAAAGAATGGTGAACTATAACTAGCATGTAAATTTGAAACAATAAACGATGAAGTTGGTTACACATCCATGAATAATTAAGGAGAATATTTTATTATAATCAAAGTGGATTAAGAATGTGAATTTTTATTAAGAAAGGATATTAAAATGTTTTATAAAATTTTAATAGTTTTTAATAAAATTAATAATGAGAGATTATTATTCATATGATTTTATGAGGCTTAGTTTTAGATATCCCAAGTTTCATCTATTTTCACAAGTTTTATTCATTTTCACACTAGTTATAATGTTTCATGTTGAAAATAAGTTTATATTTTGAAGCTTTATTAACTAGTAGATTTTAACCACTTAATTAAAAATAGATACAAAATATTTAGGTTTTAGAGGCACTTTTGTCCCATCCTTGTCCATTTGATAGATGCATTCCATATCATCTCAAGTGGGTCAAAAGTTAAAAATTAAATGCACAGGGCACCAAAAGGCAAAAAAAAACCTATGTAATTAAATCATCATATTTAATCATTAATACATTATATATTGTTAAAGGATGAAATATCTAATGCCACTAATATTTATTTGATGTTTATGTTTATTTTTTTAATATCTAAGAGTCACTAAGCATGACTTTGACGAGCATTCTTGATCAAATTCATTAGAATGATCAAGCTTTCTCCTTATTATAAGAGTGCCATAACAATTCCATTATGAAGGAGAGGAGTGCTTGGATCGAGACAACACTACTTTGATTCTCAATTAATAGAGTCACAAAAAAGATGAAAATGAGATTTGCAATTTTTATTAATTTAGTGATGTTATTGTGATTAGTTGATTATTGTTTTACAATAATAAAATTAGAGATTAAATTTAAGCTATGAGCTGAATCTTAAAAAAAATTAAGGACGAAATTTAACCAATAAACAATCTATAGATCAATTGGTTTTTTTTTTCTCAAATTTGTTCAAATTTTATAAGATATAAAATATTTTATTTAAAAATTGCTATATATTCCAAAACCTATATAAAATCCATATAAATTTAAATTTATAACAATATCACCAAAATAATGAATTTAAGAGTTAATAAAATTTTCAAACATATCGTAAGCAAGTCAACAAGTTGCTCATCTTGACGTAAAGAATAAATCTCAAAAGTGAAAACGCCGTCTGTGGGAATCGAACCCACGACCACGTGGTTAAAAGCCACGCGCTCTACCAGCTGAGCTAAGACGGCTTCACGATATCTGTCTTCGCCTTACCAATCTCACTTACAAGGATAGCGCAGACAATTTTACAAATCAGGAACCAACCAGCGGTAACCGCAAACAGTAAGTAATGTCAATTCAATGTTTATCTTTTGCACAATCAAAGAGGTGGGCAGACTCTAAGCACCAAACAGATTTGTTATGGTATTTTAATATTTTATTTTAAACATAGTGAAATGAGTTGTTTTTGTGGTTTGTACTAATTAGTAGAAAATATGTTAACAAGGGGAGCTCCTAAGTCCCTGACTTATGCAAATGGTTGATTGTAGGTAAAGTATTATTTTTCAATTTGAAATTATATTTTTGATTTTTGTATCGTTAGAGGTATAGCTTGAAACCATATCCTTGATTTTTGTATCATTAAAGGTATAGCTTGAAACCATATCTTTGATTGTTGTATAGTTAGAGGTATAGTTATAGTTCAAGGTCAAGATATAGGGTGGGCGCTACCGATTACCATCTCCATCATCTCTTCTTGAAAAAACTTAAAGAGTGATTCACTGTGTAAGCCATGCAACAATAAATGGCAACCTTTGCAGCAAGGTATGTAGAAAATACATTGTATACAGTTTAAAAATCATCATAATCATCATAGAAATAATTGAAATAATTGAAATAATTGTTAGTCTAAATAATTGAACTTAGTTGGGCCATGATCTTACCAGATTGACTAGCTCCACTTTCCTCTCCTTTTGGTCCAGAGATTTGTACCTAAGGTGGGGGCGATACATAAAATATCCATAAGAAAACAAAGACTTCAAACTTTCAAATGATTATGCACACAATGGTAGAAAAGCTGAAGCCTCGTGTATACTGTTGCTCACTAGAAATAATTTCATAAAAATAATTAAGCTCAATTGGGTCATATCTCGTTATTCGATGGCCCCAAGATCAACCCCCCAATGCACATCAAGCCACGACTCGTGCTAAGTATCTATGTGTTATAGCTGCAAAGGTATTTCAGATTGTCTATTTGGGAATCATGAGAACATTGCAAGCTTGCCTTAATCTCTTGTCTTATTTTTTGTGATTTATGGAGAATATAGGAACATTAGATTTAGTCATGGTTCTGAACTGATTTTTGGTCATTCCTGTTAAAGTTAATTTGGGCCTTTTTAGGTGTGCCATGCTAGTTAGTGATATTGACCATCAAAATTGACAGCTGAGCTTATCTATGTCTGAAAGGAATGGGTAAGACCTATTTCTTGAAATAAAAAGACAATGATTTGGCCTCACTAGATCTAGTCTAAGAAAAAACGGTTGTGTATGATATTTACAACTAGAATCCAATTTTATGAGCTGTGATTTTCATCATATATATGCATATGTGCGTGTGCGCAATATATTCAGGCACATAGTGAGCTTGGGTGATAAGGTAACCGATATCAAGGTGTAAACGCTTTACGGTGACGATATAGGGTTGTGGAAGGGTTACTCTATCTTGGGTATTGTGATACAAGTAACCTCCAGGAATGTGTGTTTTATGTCAACTAGCAGTCGACCAACAAGCACAATAATGGGTTGTAGTTTGGGGAAGGGAATGGATGTTATGTTATTGCTCACATATTTGTTCACTGAACAAATCCCCTCGTTGCGTGAACAACATGTCTAGTTCCTTGCAGTTAAACGACATCCAAATGAAGCCATAGCAAGACGCTGGAAGGTCACACATCATTAAGTATTTAAAAAGATAATTAATACTATTATTATAATTGTCAACATCATATTAAAAATTAAAAAGAAATGAGAGAAAGCCGGTAGAGTAGAACGCCATGTGGAATCTGTGCATTTGTATGTAATTTGTACCCAATACACTTGGAATTGCTCAGTAGCTCTAGCTCACACGTCGTATCCTCACCATGGACAAGAAAAGACGCTTGTTGATATGATTTTCAAAGTTAAGTAAAAGAACTAGTTTTGGTAAAAGCCCTAGTTTAAGCATCACAACCAACATCTTAACCAGATTATGTCAACACTGGTGATTCTGTTCAGTGAGTACCAGTGAATGAAGCACATGAGGAATGCACTAGGAGAGAAGAGAAGTCAAGAGGGTGCATAGAGTTGATGGAAGAGAGAGCACTTTGCTGCTATGCACACGGGGACGAACTTAAAGCTACAAACTCTGTGCAGAAGTTTTTTCCTTTGGAATGCTTCTTGTAATTATTGTCCTATTCATGCCAGTGGATGGATAGTATTCATGCACAAGCTTAACTCTGCGTGACAGTTATTAGCACACAAGCGCTAAGCACCGGACAAGCAATGATCAAGTAAGACTGCTGATCCAGTCTAAACAAAGCACATGCCGTTAGTTATTATGCATTGATCAAGCGTCGGTCTCAAGCCAAGAATAACAGAGGTACGAGCCCATGGCCAATCTATCTATAGGTTATCTTGGCCACCAAATTAGGGTTTTGAAAAACTAGGTGTTTGCTGAAGTCATCTCGAAGTCGAATGTGTGGTCAACATATCTGTGTGTGTTGTAATCTATGGTTTTAGAAAATCTTTACTGCCATGATTCTTAGTGAAGACTCGCACTACCTAACCACCATGCAGAAATAAGCATAAGATAATACAAAGTAAAGCTATTAACTCATGAGAGCATTATTTTCTTCTCCGGCATTCATTTCTCTGGTTAATTATCATAAACTGCAACAACCAAAGTGAATTCAAATTCATACAATTCCATCTCCATTGCATTTGTAAAGGGTGACAGTTGACCGAAATATTTAATGACCCGACGACTTTTTCCTAGGTTCTCTTGCATTTGAACCTGTCTTTCATTCTTTGCCATCTTATGGAATTTTTGCGTCATAGCATAATCC
Source organism: Pseudotsuga menziesii (assembly GCA_001517045.1). Lineage (NCBI taxonomy): Eukaryota > Viridiplantae > Streptophyta > Pinopsida > Pinales > Pinaceae > Pseudotsuga > Pseudotsuga menziesii. The sequence goes on along the minus strand of LPNX011050918.1, from coordinate 440,080 downwards.
AGGTGTTCTCAGGCACAGAGCTCTACACGGGCGCCCTGTCAGCATTTTACCAAGGCCACAAGAACACCACTATCTTGGACTTCACACTCGCCATGAGCGGTGTTCAGATCACCAACAACATGGTCTCCACGCTCAATGCTCAGCAGCAGCAGGGAAGCGTTCCATTGGATTTGAAGGTCGATGTTCATGAAAAGATAAAACTGGGGAAATTGAAGTTAATGAAGATTAAGTTCCGTGTGTGCTGTAACCTGGTCGTCAACAGGCTCGATGCCAATGCCCACTTTAGCGTCAGTGCGAAGAACTGTAAGTTGGTGTGGGTAAAGCTGTGAGGATTGTCATAGAGCGAACCAAGGAGTTGTTTCTTGGGAGAAGAAGTAAAGAGAAGTGCACCTGCTCACACAACACATCTCTAATCGAGCATCTGAAGAGTATTGCGCCATTGCTATCCCTAGAACCGTCTTCTAAAGAGAATCGTTCCATTCCAGTCCAGTGGCACCCGTACTACATGCAGATGCATAGATTGCATGTTGTGCTACATGGAACATGGGAAATCGCACTCAAACCCTGTTAACATTATTTCAAAAGTATAACATATGTAAATCTAGCATCTAATGTCTCGAATTAATGCTAGCAAGTTTGGTAGCATTATTATAAAAACGCTATAAACTTATTAAATACATGAATTCATCTATCAATTAATCTAAGTTTTAAAAGGAAAATTATTCAACTGCCTCGATATGAGGCCAAATAACACCTCCAGTTTTGGTTTGATGAAATAGCGGTTGTCAGGTTTTTTATTGGATGAAAGGGCGGTTTCAATATTTTGTACATCTAAAACTTTGTTTAAAAGACTACAACATATATTGATTTATGTGCAAAGTATTGAAAACGGTGGCAAGCCGATTACAATAGTCCCTGCTAGCCCACGACAAGGACAAAAAAACCATTTCTATTCCAAATTTGATTGATAGTTGTTGATAAAATAAAATTTAATTTAATTTTTTATGTTTAAATTGAAAAATTAAATAATTTTCATTATAATTTTTTTATTATTCCAGTTAGATGTTTCCACATTGTTTAAACATTATGTTTAAATTTACGGAGTTTTCACGTATAATGGTTTTAAATCGTTTGACTCATTTTGAGTTGTCCACTCTAAACAGGTCTACTTTAAACAAGTAGATTAGTTTAAAACTATTACATAGTGACAATTATTAAGCAATTTAGAATATAAATAATAGCAAATTTGACGTATTTATGTATATAGACGTTTTTATTTGAGATATTGGGTGGAATACGGCCTAAGTTTTTTTTTTTTTTTTTTGAAGAGGAAAAAATACTAGCCTTTGTTATTCATTCAAGAATCAAAAGATATTTTATACATATGGCCAGCAGATGGCTTCTCATTCCTGGCAAAGAATGTGCATATGGAACCCCATCAAAACAAAGACAGTAAAGATCTAAGCAATCATACAAAAAGCCCATATCGGAGGAGCACAAAGTCTGACAATTGCAGACTTTCTCATCATTCCTGATAAATAGGTCATAATATGCTGATAGAGATATCGAGAGTGATAAAAAAAAATAGACAAGTCCTGAGCAAAGCATGTCGCCTGAAAGTCACTGCAAAGCGGACTAAGAACAAATACATATCAGTCACAAAGTGCCAAAAGAATAAGAGCATATAGCTCTGCACATGCTAGAAAAGCATAAATTGACCATGATCAATGATCATGCCATCCAGAGATTCAGGAAAGAAACCAAAACCCATATCCATCTTCAAAGCCTGCTTGGAGAGACCATCAGCCTGCGTGTTATGCTCACAATATATATGTTTGAAGATCACATGAGGGGCAGATAACAACATAGAATGGATGTCATCACACCAATGATTCAAAGAAGGGACATTAAGAGTTGCGAGTCTGTTAAGCTAGGAGATAATGACAAGCGAGTCGCCAAATATCAAGTGCATGGGTAAACCCATCAACTTACTCACTCTCAGAATAGCCCATAGTGCCAGTAATTCAGCTCTAGTGTTTGAGCTGCTTCCACAGCCCAGAAAGAAACTAATGCAATAATCACCATTGAGATGAATCACAAAGCTAGCAGCACCAATATTCCCTGCAGCAGCCCCATCAAAAAAGCCACAGGGGTATTTGATCATGGGACTTGAACCAATATTCCTAATTCTTTGCTTTTTTTGTGGAACTGGATACAAGAGCATAAGGTTATCAATCTGGATGATAAGAGCATGGACAGAGGGCAAATTATTGTAAAAAATGCATCGGTTTCTGAGGTTCCAAATACACCAAAAAATGAAAATCGATAGATATCTGAAGTGTGCAGAGATCAGGATCTTGCTAAACCAGTATTCCAGAAAAGAAGAAACAGAAACAAATTGAGGAGGAGAAAAACCATATCGAATAGCAAAGTAGGAAAACAATCCAATGGTGAATGGACAGTGCATAAAGAGATGCTGAGTATTCTCTTCACCCAAACAACAAAGGACACATCTACTAGGGCCCTGCATACCCCGGTGTTGCAATTGATCCCAAGTCAGAATCCGACCCCTACCATT
>LPNX011050918.1:426390-437402 GCA_001517045.1 Pseudotsuga menziesii | reverse complement strand
GATATTAAAATTCCAGAGCGAGTCAAGAGCAGAGGACTGATCCTCATAGCAATACGAGGAAGCTATACAATCATAACCCAAAGCAGCAGTTAAAGGACCCGCATAATTATTAGGAAAATAATCCAATGGTGAATGGACAGTGCATAAAGAGATGCTGAGTATTCTCTTCACCCAAACAACAAAGGACACATCTACTAGGGCCCTGCATACCCCGGTGTTGCAATTGATCCCAAGTCAGAATCCGACCCCTACCAGTTAGCCAAATGAAGCATCCAATTTTCAAGGGGATATTAAAATTCCAGAGCGAGTCAAGAGCAGAGGACTGATCCTCATAGCAATACGAGGAAGCTATACAATCATAACCCAAAGCAGCAGTTAAAGGACCCGCATAATTATTATGTGTCCATAATAGAGAGTCACAATTATCAGTAAGGCGAATCCTTCCATACTACAACCCTCTTATGTAGTTGTCCCATATTAATTTCCATTCTCCCTGAATATCTAGGTCTTCTGCCGAGAACCAATAGCTCTGAGCATGTGGAGTATGATTCCGCGCTTGATCCAAAGTACAGATGCCATAATCTTCCAAATAATCCTGCAGATCATGAGGAAGGAGAAAAGATGACCCCAAACCAACGATGGGATCCACTCCCAGTTGGATAGAAGTCCCATTACCAGCCTTCCAAGTAAGCCCTTTGCCAAGCCAAGAGATAGTAAGAAGAAAGCCCTTCCATATCACAGATGCTCCTCAAAGAGAAAAAGACTTTTTACGGAGCCAGGAGTGCAGTGGATTTCTTTTCAAATATTTAACAGATAGAATCTGAAACCAAATGCCTTTGCCATTGATAGCCAGCCAGAAGCTTTTAAGTCTCAAGGAGAGACTGAACCATGATAGCTTCTTAATACCCCATCCACCCAAGGTAGTCGGGCGCGCTAAAAAGTGCCAGTCCACAAGATGATATTTCTTTTTCTTAGATGATGAACCCCACAGAAAAGAGTAGATCATGCACCTGAGTTTGTCAAGAATGGACTGAGGGATCGGAACCAAATCCATCTAGTAGACAGGACTAGATAGCACAAATTTGATAAGAACAAGATGACCACCAAGAGATAAGAGCCGGTAGGTCCAGTGGTGGATCCGTTTTTCATATTTAGTAAGGATCCAGTGCCAATCCCTAACCAAGTACCCCAATGGCTTAATAAAGTATCCCAAGTACTTAAATCCATTATTAATATGCTCAAATCGATAGGGAAGTAACCCAATGATCCTGCGCAGAAGATCAGCATCCAAATTATTATGTAGAAAGCACGATTTGTCCATGTTAATCTGCATGCTTGATGCCTCACAAAAAGTGTCCAAAATAACTTTAAATGCCATCCATTCCTCAAAAGTGCTGATACCAAACATAATCACATCATCTACAAAGAGTAGATGTGTGAGGGAAAGCTGGGGCGAAATCTTGATACCCCTGATTCTGCCATTAACTTTCGCATCCTCAATCAATAAACTAAGCCCTTCAATTACCAGAATGAACAGCAGAGGAGACAAGGGGCATCCCTGCCTGATGCCACGAGAAGCAGTGAAAAAGGGAGAGGGTGGAACCATTAACAAGGATGGAAAAATTTGCAGAAAGGGCTTAAGCCTCAAGGTCGCAACCTTTGATATCAACTTGTAGACCAGATTGCAGAGTGAAATGGGACGAAAATCAGCAAAAGAGACGGGCAAATCTTTTTTGGGGATAAGGGCTATAAAAGTGGAGTTCAAGGAAGGCACCACCCGACCATCCTTCCTGGATGTCTCAACCATCTTAACAAGATCAGGCCCCAACAAATCGAAGAAAGCCAAATAAATTTCAACAAGCCAACCATCAGGACCCGGAGACTTATCTTTTTTGAAGGATTTGAGTGCAGCCTCCACTTTAGTCAAAGTAACTTGACAAGAGAATGACTCCCTCTCTTCAGGGTTGATGAAAGAAGGGAATAATCAGATCACCTTGAGTTGGGCTGCAATGTTTGTCAAATTATCATCAGAAAAAATGTTCTTAAAATACTGCATCCCCAAAGTCTTGAGGCCCTGATCATCAGTGACCAAGTTGCCATCCTCATCTTCAAGACTCCAAATGGCATTATGGTTTTTCCGAGCAGATGCCACAGCATGGAAGAATTTAGCGTTAACATCACCTTGAAGAGCCCATGACACTCTACTCTGTAATCTAGCGGATAGCAATTCATGGTCCACCCACTTTTTGAGGTCAAGTCTAAGAGCTGCCAATCTGGACTACTCCCTAGCACTTAATATAGCTATAGTCGAGGAATCGAGAATAGAGCTTATTTCATCCTCCACAAGAGCTGATTTGTCCTTCAACTCTAAAGATTTCAGTTTAGTCCAGGACTTAACTTTTCCTTTTAGGAGACGAATTTTAGCAGAGAGGTCTTCCATGGCATCCTCCGAGGCAATAGACGAAATAAGAGGCCATTCAATTCTAATCAAATGAATAAAATCCTCATTATTCAACCAAGAATGATTGAATTTGAAGGGGAAGGCATAAGAGACCAGATGATCCAGCCATTCGAATAGTACAGGGAAATGATCAGAGACCCCAGATCTATGAGCCCAAACCCGATATCTAGCAAGGAGGCTAACAAGGTGATCAGATAGCATAAATCGATCAAGTCTTTTGGATATGCCCTCTTCCCCTATCCTTCCATTCCTCCAAGTAGGTCCAGCGCACGAGGGGGCCACATCCACCAGCTGATGATCCGAGAAGAGTTTAGTAAAAAAGGGCCCCAGGGGGGTCAATTTGAGCCTTAGTGCCCCAAATCTCAGATACATTCAAAGTTAGGTTCAGATCCCCCACAAGGATCAGGTTAGGTAAGGAAAGTAGTCCACCTCTAGCCACAGAATTCCAAAAAAAATCTCTATTAAGGTAGGGACCATAAAAATTAAGGATGGAAATGGGAAAGGTAGATCCTCGAATCAGTGCCTTGAGCAGAATGCCTGCCACAGTGTGATAGGATTTACACTTGATGAGTTTCGGGTTCCATCCAGAGAGAATGCCCCCCAAAAGACTAGAGGAGTTGATCGCACAAAATTCCCAGCTCGGACAGAGCTTAGAAAAAGCAAGAAGGGCAGGATAAGAACTGGTCATAGTTTCTTGCAGGAGAACAACATCAGGCGAAAGAGAAGAGAACAGGTGACGAAGACTTTTTTGTTTGGCTAAGCCCCCCAAGCCACGGACGTTTAGGGAAAGGATGCGCATTAAGAACCACTCTGTTGAGGGGTCGAAGCTCTAAGAACCTGTGAGGTGAAGAAGAATGCTAACGAGCCGCATTTTTAAGTCTAGTAGATAGGGGTATACGGGGCAGGAATAGGAGCCGTGAGTTCAGGAGGGTTTTTTTTTTTTCCCCTGATAGTGACATTTTTTAATCTAATGGAATCTAATGGCAAGACCGAGGGGTAGAGTGGGGTCTTATCAGAGAATATGTTCAGGGATTTTTGTAATGAGGGGTCCACAAAGGAAGGTGAAGAAACATGGCTATGAGGAGGCGTTGTGAGAGCTGAGTGGTCAAAGCGAGAAGGAGGGTGAAAATCCAATTCTGAAAATAAGGAAGGTGGAGCGTCCTCCACAATTGGAAGAGGAGGGTCGGGGGTCTTACAGGAGGAAGGTTCAAGCAAATGAGATCCTTCGGTATCCAAAGGAGGGATACAGGGGGGCACCGGATCTAACACAACATCACTACAAATAGTAGTGGGGCCTAGCAGAGTAAGGTCAGAGGACACCAGAGCTAATGGGTAAGCAAGACAACCATCCACCGAGTCTAAAATGACTAGATCACGTTCAGTGGCATCTTCAAAAAGGGAACAAGAATTAAGAAGAGTACCTTGTTCAGGAGCTGAAAGAGTAGTTGGAATGCTCGCCAAAGTAACCTTCGAAATAGGAGGAGGAGTCACAAATACCTCGGAGAGAAGCTGAGGTCTCGGAGAAACAGAACCTTGGCGAATGATAGGACAATCGTGGCGAAGATGTCCTGTATCTCGGCATCAACTGCATCTGAAAGGGATGCCTAGATAGTCAAGTCGTTGGGAGAATAGTTGCTCATGGCAAAGAATCTCGACTTCGGCCGACAACCCCTTCGAGATATCCATTTCCACTAAGATCCTCGCCATCCTCTTATCATAAGTGTTCATGAAGTCCTCTTCCACAGCCACAAAGCGACCAATGGTATTGTCAATACCTTCCAGTAGAGAGCGATTCCAGAGTGGAAAGGGTAGACCTGGGAGCAGAGCCCACAGGTGGCGTTTCTTCACCCTTTCACGGAGTGGGTCGAAGTGAACATGCCAACAGTCCAAGAACAGTGACCCTTCCCTGATTCGCTAAAGCCGGTTAAGTACAGATGAAGCATGGGAGTCTTCCAAGAATACAAAGACGATCCATCCCCAAGCCAACAAACTGATCATAAGTACATATGATAAGAATGGCTTCCAGTGTTCAGAGGCCCAAGAAAACCAGGCCTTCTTATCCATAGAGCAATATTCCAGTCTTCCAATAAGAGCACATGAACACAATGCCTCAACCCTGTCCATATAAACATCACGACCAATAACAAAACTTAGCTTCCCCTCAAGAGTCTTAAGGGCTTTAGCCTTCCGGCGGCGATGGAATCGGGCAGCACGAGAATCCAACAGAGGAAAGGAAGACCCATCATGGGTCTCCGACATGGGGGACGAAAAAGAACGGCCAACAACAGACCAGTTCTCTCAAGTCAACCGAAGTCAACAAACCCGAGAGAGTAAAAACCCTCAAGTAGATAAACCCTAAGTCTGTTGTAAACCCAGGGTATCTAAACCCTAGTTGGGGAGTCACACAGAAGAACAGGACCGAATCTAAAGTCAACTGTAGCAAGAAACCTGGGGGCAAACCCAATATAACCCTGGTGGAAGTGTCCACACCAAGAGATGATAACGGCAGGAATCGAAGGACCAAGGACAGATAGAACCCCAAAAATCCGGAAAGTTTAAGATTCAGCCTAATGTAAAAAACCATGAAAAGACCCCAAAATGACGAAAACACAAAGGTGGTAGACCCGCCGAAGCCCGTCAGTCCACTAACCCACAAGGTTCAGCAAGAACCGTAGCCCACTAAAAAGAGCCAATACCGACTGATATATATACAATTTTCCACTTATTTTATAGACTGGTTGGTACTAGTCCTCAGAGGAGAGGATGGACTCCAGTCGTCGATAATGGCAGGGAGAAGCTCAGAAGATTGAGCCAGCAGAAAGTTGGAGGGCCCTGAACAGACCCTCGAATGAAAAATGAAACCACCACCAAACCCCAAAACAGAAAATGCAAGGGAAAGCAACAAGCCAGACGAAAGAATGAGACAGTAATGGCACCTCTCCAAGAGGGCAATACCAGCAAAACAAACCCTCCCGAAGACAAAAACAACAACAACCGAATGAAAATGAAGCAGGGAAAACCTAAACACCAGGGAGAAAAGGCAAGAGGTAGAAAAATCCATACTCGGCAACCTCATAAACCAATGCCGATGGGGCCGAACAATTCAGAGAGTGAGCCTGAAGAGAATGCACCGCCATCCTGCCCCGTGAGTAAGTTTTTTCATCTATGAACAAGGACGAGACAAGTGTACCCTCAAGATTGATTCTTTGGGAGTCCTTTAAAATTCGAAATAAACAATTATAAAAAAAGATTGGTAGCTAGTTGATGAATGGATAGTTGGTAGCAATACATGGATAACTCATAGCTGATGAATGGATAACCAACTGTTCACGACACATAACTAGAAGAATGTGAGATAAAAAGGAAAACAATATAAAAAATAACTGATAGTTGATAAACGGATAACATGAAGAACGTCGGTGATAACATGTAGCTAGACATAGATAACTCACACTTGAACCAGTTTAACTAGAAGAATACGAGGAATAAAAAAATATTTCCAAAATGTCTTCCATTCCATAACGATCTCTCAATCATTTGATCCATATCCACTTATCCAACCACTAGCAATAAACTATGTGGGTGTGCGAATTATACTTAAAGAGAAAAAGTCAAACACTATTATACTAAAAACTAACTTAATAAAGTGATTATGTGTAATTTATAGTGAATCAATGTCACTATCATATATATTAGCATAAATTTCCTTAATTAATCATTATAACACAACTTTAATGTTTGACATAAATACTAGATTACTCAATTAATGTTTTTCAATGGTTCTTTTAGTAATTATATTTTAAGTAATCATTATAAAACAACTTTAATGTTTGAAATAAATACTAGATTACCAAATTAATGTTTTTTTAATGATTCTCTTAGTAATTATATTTTAAGACTTTTGAGTAGCATTTTTAATTTTTTTAATTTTATTCTTAATTATGAATAATTTAAAATTAATATATCAATTTTATAAACATATATTATTATTTATATTTTTTAACAAAATTTTATTTTTTCCAATTTATTGCGTCGAGAGGCGCTATACAGCCCAGTATGGGGGAGATCTTGTAACGTTACTTAACGTTATGTAATGTCGGCTATAAATAATGCCAATTATGATATAGATGTTGTAACCTTATGTAATGTTACTTTTAAAAAGTAAAAATTAATAAATGTTTTTTTGTCAGCCATTAAGTAAAAAGTAGTAAATAAAAATTTTAATTATCCCCAAAATAAACCATTAACAACAATATATAAATTAGATTAGACACAAGAACATATAAAAACATCGTTGGAGGGATAGATGGGATGAATCTGGAAGAATACAACCCTGTCTCAGTAATTGCAGCAACCTTTTCCCATAGATCTGGCAAGAAAAATCATTGAATAATCTGTTGTCAAAAAGAAAAAGGGACAAAGTTTGCAAAACAACAAGATTGAAGTGTAGTGTTTGTTTGCACTTCAATGTGAGCATGATTTTTACAGAACAATCATAACTATTATTAAATTGATATTCCCTCAAAACCAGAGTAATCCACCATTGGAGATCCTGATCTAGTTGCCCAGGATATTTCATACTATGAAAAACAGACATTGAAAGCTATTCGATGATAGGAAAAATTGTTTTCACTTTTTCCTTCATATACCAATCTCTTGGTTACCTTTTTAATAATCATCTAACTAATTTCGATTCCAGGTCGCGGTAGCTTACAGTAATATTTATTCACTCGCCAGGTTATCCAACTTATTTATTCTCGACCGATTGCATAAAGGAAAACTCCCAACCATTACTATAATTTCATTCTTTACCACCCGTTGCGCTGATCTCTTTCTTCTCATAACTGGATAACTTTATTGGTTTAGTGAAAAAAGGATTAAACTCACATAAGCGTTCTCCAACTCCTTGATGGATGGAATGTGAATTTATTTCCCACTTGTAGCAAAATGGCAGTTGCAATGAGCAAACTTTACTTGTTTACGGATCTCCAATGTATTTTTATCAATGCACAATTTTGAAAGAGAAACAGAAAGTGACTATTGTTTTCTATTTTCACAATTAGAAAAAGAAAAAATCCACATTGTTCACATACCTATAGTGTGATTATATATAAAAGCCTGAAACATAGTTTACATAAAACATTTTCACTTTAAATAATTATGCAAACTTACACTCTGATATAAACAAACAAAATTTTGAAGAGTAAAAAAGTTCACCAAATAAGATGTCTTTCTCCACCAGAGAAACTTAATATAATGATAATACTCATAATTGTATCTATGTTTTCAACTTAACCTTTTCCTTTTAATGCTGATCAAACTCCAGTTTTGTTTCACCGCCCACAACTCGAACAAGCCTAGATCCAAATCCTAGGCTTTATCAAGGGCTGAGAAGGATCAAATCTCCCGAGGTGCAAACCTCTTCTCAAGTATCGCACCCTAGGAGCTATTCAAAGAGAGGTTTGCACCTCTCTTGATTTGATCCCTCTCGGCGCTTGATAGAGCCTAGGATTTGGATCTACGCTGGTTTATAATAAAAATATATATATATCGATTTAAAAATAACCTATATCACTATGAACCATATTATCTAAACTTATTTTAAACTTTCCATATAATTTAAAATTTTCTAAATTAAAATCAAGTCATAGTGAAGTGTGTTTCTAATCTGGTATACTTTGACCATTATACTTTTAAAATCCTATAGGTGCGTTTACCATGTGTTTTGCTCATCTTTTAAAGGTTTAGGTTCAAAGAGTCAAATTTCATAGCCGAGTTTGAATTTTGGAATGTTTTTTCACATACATTCACAATTTAGATGCATGTTGAGTATCTTATTCCCTAAATGATTGGATTGGGATTGTGATGTAATAAGGTATCATTATTATTTGTAATATTTATGAGATTTTTTTACTTTAAAATCTCTGAATGGAGAGTGGTTTAATCACCAATTGTTAGATAATTTTAGGGTAATTAAATTTAAATCTATTAGTTATGATTTTTTTTGTCAGCAACATATTTTAGATAGACTATTCAACCAATTAAATTAATCTTTAAAATTTTATTTTATTTTGTAAGTAGTGGAAGAACCTTTTATTGCTAAAAGGAAAAACATATGGTAAAAAAAGGCCTCACACATCGCCTGCAACAAATAGACAATAAATTCGTAAGACAAAATCAACCTGTCAAGAGATAGGGATAAAGGCTAACCTAATAGATAAGAAAGACAACAGTTGAGAAAATACAACGAAGAACGCCTCACTAAGAAACAAGAACCAACTTAAGTGGATTTTAATGGATCTTTTTTCCATTTTCCCCTTATTTTTACAAACATCGATCCAACCTGAAGAGTTGTCATTTGTTGAATTTTGTAGAACAATAGCCAAAGTACTAGAAGAGGGACCAGAACCAGGCAGATCTGGAGGGATGGCAAGATCCTGATCATTATCTAAGTTATCAGAGTCATGAGGGTGTTTCTGACCACTAGAGAGGGATATTGGGACCATGATAGTATCCTGAATCACTACAGCCTAGGAGGGTTGATCTAAAGTAGAAAGAGGTTGTTGTTTTGAGGAGGTGTTTCGAGGTTCCTTTGAAGCTTGAGGAGGGGGGGATTTTACCAAGATGCTCTTTGTCTCTTACAACCCTGAAAATATTTTCTTTGAAGCAACAGGCAAATCCGAGTGTTCGAAGGAGGGCCAAACTTATTGGAGATGGCTCGTTTGTTGATAGGCTCTATAGTGGAAAGCAATATTCTCATAGTCAATCAACTGTTGGAAAGGAGAGTCTTCCCAGTTGAGGAGAATTATGTTAGGAGACCCTTTACTTAGATCCAACTCAACGTAGATGGGAGCGAAGGTGTACATTTCCTTCTTAATCTTTTCTGCATCAATCTTGATAAATCAGCCTAAGATGTTTCCCATTGTAGCAAGGATATTTGTAGTCCAGAAATGGGCTCACAAATTTAGGAACTACACCCAAAATAGAGTAGTCATGGTTGTAGGATCGAAGCTTGGAAACTATGGTTGGAAGGATAAACCTGCATGACCCAAGAACCATTGTCCATCACCCATAATTTTTCGATGATCCTCTGCTTAATGAAAGTAAAGAATGAAGAAACCCTTGGAGCAAAGGAGAAGCTCATAGTTGGGATTCCAGAATTAATTCAACTATTCCTTCAATCCATCAACAGAAGCAGAAATCCCATTGAAATGACATATTAACACATGTTTTTTGAAAAGAGATTCCCAGACAAAAACCAAAGGATCACGCACCTCTACCTCTGGAACGTCTTCTAATTTCTCCACTATAAGGATGGGTTGGAAGCTAGATTGGGTCCTTGTTCCTCCACAAGCTTATATTTTACTGCATCAGAAAATAATTATGACTGGGAAGAGGAGGGTGCCCTAGAAACCCTAGCCCCACCACACAAACCCAAAACTAAGAAAACCATGGAGTCCTTCCTCACCTTGCAATCACCAAAGGAAATAACATCTGGGAGAAGCCTTCCCATGAAGAAGAGATTCTGAAAACAAGAGGTTATTCCTTCAAACTTTTGGATCTTGGATTTGAGGGTAAAAATTGCATCTGAGGTCTTAACCCGCAGGCAAATCGAAGATCCATACAAAGATCTCACAAAAATGGAGAAGGCATGAGATGGAAGTGGATCATGATAACACTCATAAAAAACAAGTCTGTAGTGCTAAGGGCGTAAGGTTGGACCTAGACAAAAATTCCATGGGGGTGGATGCTTTAGAAGAGGCTCCATGAGTTGCACATTGGAAGAGAAACAACAACCACGTTGAGGTTGGACGCATTGAGAAAGAAGTACATGGGATCGATCCTGTGAGATTTTAATAGCCTTGATGGCAAGAATAAATTCCATAGCTAAGGATCTAAACCACAATGTAATCCTACTGAGATGAACAACAAATATTTGCAACAAAATTAGTGAAGAAATATTGAGCAAAATACATATCAAAAAAACTCAATTGAATAAAACCCATATTCTGGATTAATCAATAATGAAAGTAAAATATAAATACATCTTCAAAGGATACATTCGTTATCCTAAGAAGGAATTTGGAATCCTCTCATTGGGTACACTTAAATTAGCATAGAAACCATCACTAGACTTGAGAACAAGTCCTAACTCCTGAATGTGCTCAATTAACTGAGCGTAACTGAAGGTAATTGGACCTGGATGGCGTATGAGGAAGTTAATTAATGATTTCTAATGATAGAGTGACAAATTTAGTAGGTTTATTTAACTAACAGTGGTGATCGGATCTCATTATCATCCCAGAGTGATGAAATCAAGGAATGGTGGCCCAATTAACTGATTGTAGCCCAATTAACTGAATGTAACTGATGGTGGGTGGATAAAATCATGGATGAGGGAGGATGAGGTCCTAAGTCATGGATGAGCGTGCATGAGGTCCTAATTCATGGATGAGGGCTTAATAGTGGGTAATTAGGTAAAAAATGGAAGGGATTGAGGCACTAGGAAGTCAACAACAAGGTCTAAACACTAGGTAGGTCAATAATGTTG
>LPNX011050918.1:309601-425810 GCA_001517045.1 Pseudotsuga menziesii | reverse complement strand
TGAAACTAGGCCTATGGTCAACCTTTAACATTATTCATCCATGTAAACTAAGGAAAAATGAAAAACCACATGGGGAAAATCCTTTCGAAAAATGGACATGAAAGGTAAACAACAGATGCTCTCCAAACTAAATGATTGTGATTGGAGGAATCTTCTTCTTGGGAAGAATATCAATCTTCTCAACTGTATCAGGAACATAGACATGTGCAAGATGGAAACTAGAACCATGTAGAGAATTTGAGTTAAACTTATGAGGGAGAAAAAGTTCTTGAGAATTCAAACCATGTGAGGTAAACCCAAGAAACTTAGATGTTGTACCCTTGAACATTGAACCATGTGAGGTAAAATCATCTCCAATCGTGAGGAGTAAGTGTCCAAGTGAATGCAAGATGTCTCCAATTTCATTATCACTGTAAAGAAGTGTGCATGTTATCATGTAGCAAGGAAGAGGAGGCATGGGACCATGGAGAGAGAAGCCTTGAGCCCCATAATCTGATATATCTTCCAATATATCCAGTGAATCAATATCCAACACATCAGTAAAATCATGAGAAAAAACTAATATAGAACCCCCAACAATAGAATTTTTGAAGGAGACTTGAGGTGCTTGATTTTTCACACCAATAGTGATGCGGTCAATCCCAAGCATAACTTAAAGATCTTGGAGCATCAATATCTCATCATGATATTTAAAATCATATCCAAGAAGGTGAGGCATGTGTCTCAACTGCACCGTTGAAAGATCAAATTCATAGTTTTCTCCATCTTCAATAAAATTCTGAGAATTGTTGTAAGCAATCAAGTAGGAATTCGCTGCAAGGATTGGACCAGTAAGGGAAAATGGATCACTTCCCAAATATTATATTACCTCCAAAACATCCAAAATATCACTTTTATACACACTAGTAGCAACCTTATAGAGAGAGGAATCAAATTCCTCTTTAGCTTCTTGGGCAGTGACTGACAAACTTTGCTCTCAATCAAGAATAGAAGAATCACTGGGGAATAGTTGGAAACAAATTTATTCTTCAACAATGGTGGTTCATATTTCTTCTGATGGAGCAATTATATTGGGAGATGAGACATCATATTTTTCATAAACTTCTAGAGCAACAAGAGATGGAGTCACTACAAGGAGACTTTCACCAATTCAAACTGAATGAGTTGAAGATTCTTCCATTTCTTCAACTAGAAGAACTTCATCAGAGAGTGTTGATGCCAAGACATTTGAAGGAAGAACACTTGAGGATTTGTTGGATTCACTCCAGGTATCATCTACTTCTTTATGCACACCAAAATATCTATCTATATTGCTCCTGAGCTCGAATGGATACTCAACGGAATCAATGAGATACCACATATTAAGAGACATTACCAGATACATTTTTCCATATGCACTATCACAGTCATTTAGCCAATCATTTTTCTCTTCGTTGGATTTTGTCATTTCCACAAATCCAATAGACAAATCAAAGAGCTTATGTCTTTTGATATATGCAACCATTTTCAATTTCCACTCAACACAATTGAATGGTGATACAGGAGGAACTGATTTCAAATCCATTTTGAAGTTGGTGTACCTGCAAAATAAACACTATGAAAATATGTATTGAGGATTAATTGAATTTATCGAGCTCCCTAGGATTTGATACCATGTGATATTTCTATAGTCTTGATGGCAGCAATAAATTCCAAAGCTAAGGATCTAAATCACAATGTAATCCTACTAAGATGAACAAAAAATATTTGCAGCAAAACTAGTGAAGAAAAATTGACAAAAATACATATTAGAAGCAACTCAATTGAATAAAATATATAGTGTCTATTAATCAATAATGATAATACAATATAAATACATCTCCAAAGGATAAATTTGTTAGCCTAAGAAGGCATTTGGAATCCTCTCATTGGGTAGGCTTAAATTAGCATAGAAACCATCACTATACTTGAGAACTAGTCCTAACTCTTAAATGTGCTCAGTTAACTGAGTGTAACTGAAGGTAACGGGACTAGGATTCCACATGAGGGAGTTATTTAATGATTTATAATGATAGACAGGTGAATTTAGAAGGTTTAGTTGACTAATAGTGGTCATCGAAGCTCACTATCATCCTAGAGTGATGAAATCAAGGAATGGTGGCCTAGTTAATTGATTGTAGCCCAATTAGCTGAATGTAACTCATGGTGGATGGTTAAAATCATGGATGAGGGTGCAAGAGGTCCTAAAATCATGGGCGAGGGTGCAATAGTGGGTAATGAGGTAAAAAATGACAAGGATTGAGGCACTAGGAAGTCAACAACAAGGTCTAAACGCTATGTAGGTCAATAATGTTGCATGGATGCATGCTTGAATGCATGACTCATGTCATGTCCCCAGTTAAATAATTTCCAAATAAGACTACTTGAAAATAATGTTCCACCAACCTACTAGTTCCCTAGGTTGAGATGGAGACATAAATTTTGTAATAAGGGGCTATGGGACCCAAAAGGATTTTATTTTTCCATATTCACATTTAAATGGGTCACATAAATGATAAATTATAAGAAAATAAGGTGGCATGGGTTCATGAAGACACTTGGAAGCTTGTGGATCCTTTGGATGTCTAGATTCCCCAGACACTTGGCATGATCTTCATACAAATTTGAACACATGGGTAATGTAACATTATTGGAGGGTGATGTAGTGTCAAATATCATATAATGAGCCAAGGAATTCTAATAGGTAAAGGAGAGTAACTCACATGGAAGAGGAAGAGACTAGAACACAAGGTGTGCCATTTGGAAGGAGATTCCATGCACTCTATGACAACAATGATGAAATATTTTATGACAAGTTTAACAAATTCAGACCTCATTGCAGACATATGAAAAATATGACATGGCGAGGATAAAAATATCCACCAAGAGGTCGAATTTGGGAGTTATAGGAATCCATTCGAATTGGGGAAAGAATTGGAGCATGAAGAGGAAGACAAGTGTCATGCTGAGTTACTAAACCACTAAGATGAGTTGGAGGAATCCCATGGAGGGAAATTTGACCTTGGGAGGCCTCATTAAGATAATAAAAGGATTTCATGAGAAATGAGAATATATTTTGATCATTTTTTAATTAGCCTTTGGCATTTTTGAGAGAATTTTCTTGTCCATTGCACGGTGAGTGTTCACTCTCCCTACTTGTGAACCAATTTCGAGGGAGTTGGATCCCTTTCCAGGTTGGTTGATGGATATGCCATACAGACCTCTCATTGGATATTAATGAAGGTGTTTTAGTTTCAGGTTGAATGTCTATATATTCGAATTCTCATCTATCTCCCTATTCTCTCATTCCTTCTTCTCCATTCCCCCACACTCTCATGTTGATGGCGCACTTGTTGGAGTGGTGCTTGCACTTTGTTGAGAATATTTGATGCCCAAGATTGGTTATATTATGTGTGGCTCTTTACTCTTATTCCCATATGCTCTTTAAGTCAAAATATCAGAAATCCATGTCTGAAAGGCTTGCATTCCCATGCTCTTGAATGACTAGTTTTCATGTATTTGGCTTCCATTTTGGAAAGAGTTGTATATCAGATTTGTATGAGGAATTTTATCTGATTTTGATGATGATGGGGAAGAAATAATTGATGTATAAATCTGTAATTTCATGACCATATTATCTATTTCTCAAAATCCAAGAAACTTCAGTGTGGAAGGCTTCCATTCCCATACTCTTGAATGGCTAGTTTTCATGTATTTGGATTCCACTTTGAAAGAGTTGCATATCGTATTTGTATGAAGGAATTTATTTTATGTTTAATGCTATTAGGTAAGACACTTGAATTTTTTTTATTGTATTCATATTTCACGTCATTATTAGAATGATTCAATCTACTTTCCCTGAGACAAAATCGAGCTATTAACACCATTTCCCCTTAAGCAAATTCATTGAAAGTTACCATATAGATGTTGCACCTCATAACTAGTTTGAAAAGATTAATAACCATGAATAATGATATAAATTGATGTATAATATGCATACCCATAATCTATTCTAAAATTTGGGAGGGTCGTACTACATTTGGAGAGATAAAATTGTCATCTACCCTTGGGGGTTTTAACATCGATTTCCTAGTGTTTTTTTCCTCCTTTCCCTATGGAAAAAATAAAATTTCAGAAGCAACTGCAAAGTGTATGAGCAGTCATAATATGCATTATTATTCCCTAATTCCCCTAAATCTCTTCCATTCCAAATTTGAAGTCATTTGGGTGCATTTGGGTCTACTTTGGTTTCACTAGTCTCAAGCTAGAAATTGGCCAAAGTTGTGAAAACTTGAGTAACATGTCAAAAATAATTTATGATTCAACCATTGAGTGTATGAGGTCTGTTTTGTCCCTCGTTGGAATAATTAAGGTATCTAATAAGGTATCATTATTTTTTCCAAAAAAAACTCACGAGATTATGTCTTCTTTAAAATATTTGAATGGAGAATGGTTCAATAGCCAATTGCTTGGTAACCCTAGGGAAACTAGATTTAAACATGTTATCTATGGAAAACATGTGAGATATATTATTCAACCAATTAAACTAACCTTTGGAGTCTAATGTCACTTATAGGGATTGTGATATAATAAGGTATCATCATTTTTTCAAAAAATATCTCATGGGATTATTTCTTTAAAATATTTGAAAAGAGAGTGGTTTAGTTTCCAATTCCTTAATAACCCTAAGGAAACTAGATTTAACTTGTAAGCTATGGAATCCTCGTAAAAAACATGCCTTGGATAGAGTATTCAACTAATTAAACTAACATTTGTAGACTATCGTCACTTATAGTTATTAGGTAGATCATGTAATAAAATAAAATATTAACTCTTTAATGAATAATAGCACTCTATCTAACCTTTTATTCTAAAATTGTACAAAGTATACCACTTATTTGGATGATCTCACTTTCTATTGTGTTTGGCATCATGGATAACATATATGAAATTGAGCATGATTAGTGCCAATGTCTTATATTTGTATTACTTGAAAGAAACACCTTCATAATTATAATATGACATGTGTATTATCTACAACGATCCATTTAAAATTTGCATCTATTAACACTAAGAGGGATGAAAAAGAATTGGGATGAAAATCTCTCAATACTTAAAAGGTCCATGGTTAAGATAGATTTATGCTAGTGTGTGTGTATTTTTTCCTTGGGAATAAATCTTTCTAAAACTCTTGGGAACTTCCCCACATTCAAGGAGCTTGACCCCATGGAAATCTAAATCTAAAACAAGCATTGTAGTATTAGTGAACTTGACCCCATGGAGATCGAAATGGGGACCTATAGTATCTTAATAGTCACGGTAATGACTGCATGGAATTTGAACTAATGCATTTTAAAATGTTTTAATACTGCCATATGATTTTTGGGATCTTTGGGCATCCCTCTAGACTGTCAGGTGGTTCTTGTTCAATTATTTTCAGTTTTGTTTGGGTCTATCTTGATCATACAACCTTGATCTTTATTGAACATATTTTTATGTATCTTATAAAAATTAACTTTGATTCCACTGAATAACAAGTTATCTATTTTTTCTCCTAAAAAAAAGAAATGAGGGCCTACGCAGTATGCCAAATCACTAACAATGTCTTGCAATAGTGGCGTTGACCGATTGAATGAAAATTTGAAACTATATATATATATATACTTTGGTTATGGATCATTTCCTCATTATGTAGAAAAACTCTAAGGTTATTATGTAAGCATAAGGCTCCTCTACCTTCGTCTTGGTTGGTGTTGTTCTATGTTTTTTCATTTTCCTATTCTCTTTAGCATTTAGTCCCTTTAGTAATTTTTATAGCACGCTTTGTCAAATGAATGTTTCAAGTGAGACATAAGCATTCATGTAAGTGGGTTGTGCTTAAGTTAATGACTCAGGGGAGGAAACTTGTTACTACTACAATTGCCACAATTGAACATATAGTATTGCAATTTCATTTAAGTTCATTGATGACATGGGAGGTGACCATAAAACATTATTCACTATTTGTTGTGTTTCTAATCATGGGTGGGAACAAGTTTGATACGGTTGATAGTAAGTTGAATTACAAAGGTTCATGACAAGTACTCTAAATTAAAACCATAAATAGATGGTTAAATATCCAGAAAAAAAGAGGGTTAAATATCTTAAACAAATTTTATAGAGTAAATAATGGTGGTCAAATATCACCAAAATAGACACATGTAGATAGCCACATATAATATTCAAAATAAACAATTATATTCAATAGTCAAAATATGGTTATTGTCACAGATTTAAAGGTCTTGTCCATAATTTCATAACATTTCTTTGCCTCGACCACATGGGCTTAACCAACCTACACTTATTATAACCAAACTATTCATATATGCTTACATTGTTTCCCATAACTATGCCATTTGATACAATTGGTTAGATTTGCAACCAAGTTATTTTGACAATAAGCACACATCCAACCATGTCTTAAATCATTGACACGACAATATTTTTACACTTAGCCAATACTCAATATTACTTAGTGTTGGGTTTCATCTTCCCTTCGACCCAGGTTCAATCCCTTGTTCTTAGCGTAACAAAGCCGAAGATATCGGCCTGACAGAGCAAGCCTCAGTCAGCAAAACCTACGGTGCAGATGCAGTCTCACATGAGATATATTCCTTATGGGTAACCGCCAAAACCAGGTTTTCGCATTTCGGTGGGGGATTTCATGTCCCTTGGCGAAACGCCAAGGCACTCGACTAAGCCTGATGGGTGGGGTTTTGACACTTATTCTACACAACCAAGCTATGACATGATTCCTCCTCGTGCAAGTATTATATCAACAAGCCAATGCAACATAAGTACATTCACATAATCACAATAACAACGCAACAGATATCAATATACTCTTTGTAAGAAAACACATATACATTCACTCACAACAACATATATACATGCATCTTAAACACATTCATCATTCATACATTTGACACAGTGGTTTACATGGAAACCCATCCAAGAAAAACCACAAAGGCACTCTTCATCTGGCATGAGAAATGTATGCACCTTCTGTCTGCGCACTAAGTTGCAGACTTTGTTCTAAATATTCTTCTTTATATACACAAACTCTTTATTCCTCTCATGCTCTCTTATATTCTATTATACTCCCTCCCTAGTTAAATCTACTAACAATACACACATATCCTGGATTGACTCAACTTCTCATACACTTCTGCTCACTCAAGTGCAGATTCTTCAACCCTTTCCTACAACATTCACAGACAAATCTACATAGAGAAACTACCAGAACAGACTAGAGGCTACCTCTACGGTACTGACATAGAGTAGAATTAACAGAGAAGAAGCTAACAACGGAGAAACTAAACCACACACAACTTGGATTCCTCCTTTTATAACCTCTTACATGTCGCTTTCAACCGACTTCATACAGTTAGCCAACATGTTGTCTTTCCTATTCTAGCAACACATGTCAGTAGGCACTAATGGACCAAATTACAAAGATGCTTCCATATGTGTGGCTTTCACTAAATCTTTCCAACCTTGTCCCCATGATCTTCCAGAACTGTCCCTTTATGGCCGTTATGCCCTAATGTTGTTTTCCAGTCGTTATACCACTGCACACCTTCTGGTACTGTTATTTCGTCATACCTTTCCTTGTCACATTTCTTCCTTCTATCGCACATATTCTTCTATTGCGGATTTTTCAGTTTCCTCTTGAACTACTTCTTTCCTTAACTCCTTCTTCTTTATTTTATTTTTTCGTGCCTCATCTGATTTATTTTCCTTCATCTGCTCTTCCTTCCTTCTATCGATGCCTCTATCGCATCTCCTTTCTCTTCTTCTTCCTTAGCTCTTCGCATACTTAAGCATAATTCTAAGTGAATTTTTATTTCCTTTCCCTAGGCCCAACAGGACCTCAACACTCACCCGTGGCTTGTCTCGAGCCACTCGAAGCTATTCCTCCATTTCTTTACTTGTGCTGACTTTACTGTGAAAATATTTCATTAGTTTCGCTACTTTCTCTACTTCCAGCTGCACTTCTTCCTCTATCTTCTTCAGTAGCTCCACAAGGTCAGAACTGACATGTTTCAAGGTTAGCTTCTCTAGTATTGATGTAGTTGCTTCGTGCACTTCCTGTTGTACAGGATGAATGATTCCTGTAACTCTTTCAGCTTCAGCCTCTAACTCTGCAACATTTTCTATTCTTTCCTGTTGTTGCGTGCGCAATATGTTAACCTGATAGTGCAATTTCTTCATCTCTACTTCCTTATAAATTTTCTCTACTAAGGGCAGTTGCTTCATCTCATTCCTAATCTGGGAAATACTTGATTCAATTGTAGTCAGCTCCTTTGCAAGTTTTTCTGATTCTGCATCATCCATCAATGCTTCCCAAGCCTGAGAGACTTGGTTGAAAACATTGGCACATACTGCTTCTGCTTCTTCTATCTTCTTCGCAGCCTCAGTTCCTGCATACTTTCTTTCCTCCAAAACCTTTGGGGGTGTTCTTGGTTTCACCTGCTCTTCAAGTTATGTGACCTATTTTCGAAGGTCGACCACTATCTATCCAAGTCGAATGACCTTGGCCTCTGCAATCATTTTTGATGTAATTCTTGCATCATTAAAATTTGTGCAGGAAAGATTTAAAACATTGCCAAGCCTAATCTTGTTTGCTTCCCATGTTTTTGCTTTCTCTCTGTCTCCTGCATCTTTATCTTTATTTTATCAACAACCTTCTTGGATATCTTCACCTACTTAACCAAGGCAATTTCTTTTACTTTGATTTTCGTGACTACAACTTTTTGTAATGCATATACCTCAGTCAGTTGCATCTGCAAAAAATATATAGTTACCCGTCCTATTCTTTTGGCCACATCATTAAA
Source organism: Pseudotsuga menziesii (assembly GCA_001517045.1). NCBI lineage: Eukaryota > Viridiplantae > Streptophyta > Pinopsida > Pinales > Pinaceae > Pseudotsuga > Pseudotsuga menziesii. The sequence continues at coordinate 416,916 of LPNX011050918.1, read as the reverse complement.
TTATGGGGTTCCCAGATCCAATACTTCTCTTTTGACTTGTACTCTGATTGGTGGAACCAGTCTCGGAATCTCAGGTTCTAGTGCTTCAGAAAGGTCAAGTTCATCCCGCGGCTTAGCTACCTGAGGCGTATAATCCACTACAACTCTAACTTCTTCAAAAAATTTACATTGTACCTTCAACTGCTCTCTAATACTAGTTGTTAACTCGGTCTGTCGCCTGTCGATATCTTGAAAACTTGCTTTCGCAACTTCTTGTAGTGCTTCTCTTAATGATGCCAAGTATTCCTCATCCATACTGAAGGTATTGGCTTGTCTATCAGCATTCCTTTTCTTACACTTAGACTCCCCTTGTTTTGCTTCTTCCCGATTTCAATGTTCTCCCACTGGTGGATCCATGGGAGTCAAGCTGGAATCACACTAGTCTGGCTTGAGTTTTTATGCATCTTCTTGTGGGTTCCCTTCTTTTCATTGCTTGTCCTGTGATGGTGGTTTATCCTGATCCAAATACTCATTCACTATCTGGGCTTCTAGCATAGTTAGACGTCATTCTTTTGGCCATTCATTGGTAATGGCTTCCACTTCTTCTTCTGTCATTATAAATCGTGTCTCCAACTAGTGGCGATCTAGGTCATGTCACGGGTGTATGGAAACATAATGTGGGTTGATTTGAAACCCGATGATTTGGAGAAATCTTGCAACAGTTTCATCATGAATTATTACATGTTTTTGCACCTGATGCCTCGAGGCTTCTCCATGCATGAAAAACTCAATATTACTGTCTATTTTCTTGTTCTTATCTAGTGTGAACCAGAGATTTTGGTATTTTTCTCCTCTGCAAGGAGTATATCTACCAGCCATAAGTTCGGTGGGTCGGACCAAACAATAAATGAAATCAAAATCAATAACCATGCATAGTGGAAAGCCTTACCCTATTCCTAGGATGTAGTCACGTCGAGTAACAATTTGTTCATCAAGAATTGTGAGCAATTGATCTGAACTCCCTATGCACAGAGTTCGTCTAGCGCAACCACACCCATAGTACATTGGGTTGGTTGTAACTTTTGCAAAATTTTGCAAGAAAATACCTTTGCAACAAAGCGAATAGTAGTGCCATTAATTGACAAAATTAGGAACCCTCTGTTGACCCTAACCAATTCATACTTATCCTTGACCCTCGCGATCATTATTATTTCCTTGTCCTTCCTTAAATATGGCATTGGGTTTATTCTTGATCGTGGAAGTCCTGTAATTATTGAAATGAGGTCGACATCGATCGAATATGCTCTATCTAGCCACAGGTATCCTCCATGAAATACTACTAGCAATTGTTGCATAGAGGTGTTCACTTTTGTGCTTTGACCGAAGTGTGGCATGAACAGTAATGACAATAGTCCAGACTGGTCTAGTCCTTTTTCTGATTCCATTGGAACAAAACATTTCGGTGAATCAGGTGTTTCCTTCACCAGTTCCATGTACTTATTTCTATCCAATTATTCAATTTTTTTGTATAATGGTCAGCAAAGGATAACTTCTGTGAATTTGGCATAATGTTCTGCAGTACCTTAATTTCTTTTGGCAGTTTGGGTGCAAACAGTGAGACTTGAACCTTGGATGGAATTTTGACCTTTGGTGTGTCTGCACGTCTTGGTGGGATATATGGTGGCAGCAAGGTTCTGGTTTCCATGTATTCTTTTCGGCTTCCCTTCGAACTAGGTTCAATCCCTTATGCTTAGTGTAACAAAGCCCAATATATTGGCCCGACAGAGAAAGGCTCGGCCGACAGCACCTGTGATGCAGATGCAGCCTCATCCGAGATATATTCCTTATGGGTAACTCGCAGAACCAAGTTTTTGCAGTTGGGTGGGGGATTTAATTTTCGTCAGCGACACGCCAAGGAGCTTGACTAAGCCTGATGGATGGGGTTTTAACACTTATTCTACACAACCAAGATGCAACATAATTCCTCCTTGTGCAATTATTATATCAACAATCCAATCCAGCATAAGTAGATTCACACATTCACAATAAAAGTGCAACATATATCAATATACTATTTGTAAGCAAATACATAGACATTCACTCACAACAACATATATGCATGCATCTTAAACAAATTCATCATTCATAAATTCAATATAGTAGTTAACGTGGAAACCCATTCGGGAAAAACCACAAAGGCTCTCTTCATCTGGCATGAGAAATGTATGCACCTTCTATTTGCACACTAAACTGCAGAATTTGTTCTATATATTCTTCTTTATCTACACGGACTCTTTCTTCCTCTCATTCTCTCTGATATTCTCTTTTGCTCCCTCCCTGCTTGACTCTACTAATGATATGTACATAGCCTGGATCAACTCAAATTATCCTACACTTATGTGCACTTAAGTGCAGATTCTTCAACCCTTTCCTACAACATTAATAGAAAACTCTACATACAGAAACTACGGAAACATAACAGAGGCTATCTCTACAGGACTGGCAGAAGGATAATTACCAAAGAAGAATCTAACAACGGAGAAACTAACCTGCATACAACTTGGGTTCCTCCTTTTATAACCTCTTACAATTCTCTTTCATCCGACTTCATACAGTTAGCCAAGATGTTGTCTTTCCTATTCTAGCAACACATGTCAGTAGCACTAATGGACCAAATTACAAAGATGTTTTCATATGTTCGGCTTCCGCTAAATTTGGCTAACCTCGTCCCCATGATCTCCCCGAACTGTCGCTTTCTGGCCGTTATTCCCTAATGTCTGTTTCCAGTCGTTATACCAATGCACACCTCCTGGTACTATTATTCTGTCACACCTTTACTTGTCACATTCATTCCTTCTATCGCACATCTTCTTTTGTTGCAGATTTTGCAGTTACCTATTGAACTGCTTCTTTCCTTAAATCCTTCTTCTTTATCTGCTTTTGCCGTGGCTCATTTGCCTTATTTTCCTTCATCTACTCTTCCTTCCTTCTGTGGATTCCTCTATCGCAGCTCCTTTCTCTTCTTCTACCTTAGCTCTTCGCATACTTAAGCATAATTCTAAGTGAATTCTGTTTTCCTTTCCCTAGGCTCAACACTTGGGAAAATAGTACATTGCAAGGAACAATAAAATTGGTCCAAGTAAATATCTCACACCATAGATATACGAGCAACACCCAAGTCATAACTCTATTAATATGAAGAATTTTACAAGAGTACAACAAGTAGAGTCTGATAAAGTTGCATGTGATTCTTTCACATATGTACAAATAATAAAAGAGATAATTTCCTATAGCCACACTACTTGCACAATATAACCCTTGAAGCACCCTTGGTTCTATCTCCTATAGATCACGTCTCTGTAATTAATCACACATCCAATGTTCAAATTTCTCACTATGCCAACCCTACCTTTAGCACCTCGTATCTTTGTAGTAACTCTTGAATGAATAAACAATGAATGAATCACTTTATGCAAGGGTCATGTCGTATTTTTATATGTGGAATATTCCTCAATATTTCCTTATTCTAAGATTCCTTACACCATACCCCACTCATAAGTGGACATCATCATGCAATCCACTCCATCCGTCCATGTCCCCTTGGGTCCATGTCCAACCTGATTGTGCACTCTTTCCCAAGATGTCACAATCTTGTATAAACGAAATTATTGAATGGTTCACCACTTCTTCCAACATCCAACATGTGTCATCTATCATTTTTGTCTATTGTTGCAATTTTTCAAACCTACTTGAGCCTATTGGGAAAGGGTGTTTATCGTTGTCTATAAGAAAAGGCCTTACCCCCACTTAATTGTTGTTGTCCTGGTAATGCCCAATCAACACTTGTCTCAATGCTCTAAGTTTTTTATTCTCAAACTCTTGAATATTATCTTCATAATGCCGCATTACCTCTTTTCTCTCCTAGACATTCTCCTCCTTAAGGTTGTCTTTCCAAATGACTAAGTACTCTTACCACTGATTCTTACTGAAGCAGACCATCTTTTACAAAAATATAGTTTGCATGGACTATACCACATCACTAAACTCTTATGTATGTCGTAATTCAATTGGGTTTCATCCAACAAATATGGCCATTATGATTTGTTCTCCCAACTAAAGTGCTTTAAGTAACCTCCAAAAGGAAATTGATATGTTATGTATGTCCATTATCCTACATGTGATAACTAGAATCCATCGACAATTTAGTTTCAGCAAGTATAAACAACTATGTCTAGAACCACCTTATGCGCCTTGCATCTCCTTTTGAAACAATATTTAATGGGAGACCCTAGTGCTTCGTACAATTCTTGAAAAAAAGTCTTCTCAAATCCCTTCTCTGCATAGGGCACCTTCATTGGAATGGATTTTTCATAATTTGAAAAATGTTCAACAACTACGAAAATACCATTATAACCTTATGAAATAGGACGCTGGGTGATAAAGTCCATATGGAAACTTGCTAAAAGTCTCTCTGACACTAGCAAGATTTGGAGAGGAATGACCTTCATTTTGGCATATGGCTTGTCTTGTTTCCTCATAAGATAGGTTGTGCAAACTCCACCTCTTGCTGCATACGTTTTGAGAAATGACCTCATTTTAGTAATTCCATTATCCTTCGTTGGCCTAGGTGGCATTCCCAAAGTGAATCATGGCACTCCCTCAAGAATTCCATCCAAAGGTTAGATAGCTTATGCACATTCAATCACTAAACTATAGAAAACCGTTGTCTATACAAAACTTCCTTGTTTTACCTTTATTTATGTTGAAGGAAAAAGTTCCCAATGATTACAGTTAGATAACTCACAAGCATACCAAAGATGACTATTCAGAATTTCCAAATTAGTTATGAAATCAAGGATGAAGTGAATGAATGAGAAAAATTACCTCTAGGTAGTTGCTTGACCCCTCTTGTTGTATCTTGTGATTCATCCAAATAAAGTCCTAAACACTCAAATTTTATATAAGACACCTATAGACAAGCAACAAAACACCTTACTCAAATCCAAATGTAAAACAATAATTACAATGTTATGCATGATCTATTGTCGACACCTCCATCCCCATAATTCTAGATTCTTCTCGTCTGGACCACTTCTTGATCCCAATCCAACTTAAACCCCTTGCCTTGAATGGTGGGAAAATAAATGGGGTTTTGGATCCCAACTCTAGGAAAAAGAGTAATTAGCATAGATAGGGGTTCCTAAGGGAGGGTTTGGTCATACAAATCCAAGGCTCAACCTCTAGACATGCTTTAGCATCAAAGTGCTTGAAATGGTTTGTGCCCCTTCTGCAACATTTGAACCCATTTTATGCTTTCGAAAGTTAGTTAAGTTCATGGTTCATGGTTTTTAGGGTTGAATAGGAGGAAAAATCCCATAAATTCACTCAGGAGAGAATAATTAATGTGCATTTTTTATTTGGAATTTAGGGAATGAATATGCACTTTGATTTAAGGAAAGGACAATATGTATTCATGCATATGCATCATTCTGTGAGGAAAGGAGCATATACAAGGTGAAAATTTCACTTTAACATGTGTTTTAAGTGGAGCAAAGGAAGGTAATGAAGGGAATCTTGGCCAATAGGGAATTAGAGGTTAATAATGACCAAATAACACTATACTTAAGGTATGAGGTCAAAAGGTAAGCTAATGATCAAAATGCATTACAATATGGGAGATGAATATGATACGTGGAACTAGGTGGAGTTCAATATTGAATTATGAATCAGAAAGGTACATGCAAACAAGACCAAAGCATCAAATAACTCTCTTCCGCAAGTCTAGCATACCCATGCTCAGGTGGAGAAGAAAGCATGGTTGTTGAATCATGTACAGTACAAATCCTTATGAAGTACATACATAATGCAAAAATATATGCAATGGATCCATGTCAAATATGGATCATAACCATGATAAAATAAAATTTTGATATGTCTCTATGTACATGAGAACCGGGGATGATTTTAAGAACCCCCCCTAGATTTATATGTATAAAAAATGGGTGAATCTCTCCGATATATAGGAAAATTTAAGGCAATTTTATCAATAATATAATATGTATATATAAAAAAATTGGCGAATCTTTCTTTTTATTATATAATTTTGTAAAATCCTGGTGAATATTTCATTTTATTATACAATATTGTAGAATCTTGGGGATTCTTTCACTAATTTATAACATATTGTAAAATCTTGGAGAATATTTCACTTCATTATAAAAAAAGTGTAAAAACTGGTGGATCTTTCACTGGTTTATAAAATATTGTAAAAATAGAGGAACAACAACATTATTCAAATAACATAAATCACATCATCAACAATAGAACATGTAGACTCATGAGTCACAACTAGAAGGTGTCAATGAAACACAGCTGTACTGACTAGATTCACGGCAAGTGGGGACTCCACTTGTTATCTCGTCCCTTAATGGTCCAACGGACATGTGGGGACCTGAATCTTGACAAATCGATAAACTTATAGGATCAGACATTATGCTCAATCTTGGCCTCTTAGATTTAACCATTTTTGCATATTAAACTTGCTTCACTCTTTTGTTTTGTTCTCTCCTTCAAACTATAATTAGTCTGGCAACTAAGAAAGCCAGGTTGAACAATATTGCAGACTCTTGTCAAGAACATAGCACAACATCTAACCCATCTTATTCATCATGTAATATGTATAACCTCTTCATGCGAGAAGATTGGCTTATAGAAATTTACAATTCAGATTTAACCATTTTTTGCATCTTAAACAAACTAAAATTTTATACTTTAATTCCTAAAACAAAACTAAAACATAACTAGATCCAGAACAGTATTGTTGTAATAAATTCAAAACATAATTTCAACTCTTGCAACTTTAACACTCCAATTGTCATTGTGTTGAAGTTGGTCCTTGAGATGATTTACCAATTACCATGTATAAAACATAAACAATAAGAATATTATAACTAATGAAAAGAATGATAGCAATGTACAATAAATAAAGTAGTAATAACGATACTAGTAAATTTAATAACCAGTTAACAAAGAATAGTAATAAATCTAGTCTATAACTGTTTGGATCAGCATTATAATCGGATACTTTTAGGTTCAAATCTTGTCACTGAAAGGATAAGTCACCAAAGAAACAGATGGCATACCTTGACAGAGAGTAGGTTAGAGTGTTGTAGGTTGAGGTTATATACATGCAGTAGAAAGCAAGATATCTCAGTCACCATCTATGAAGACCCTAGTAGGATAGTACTAGTGATATTTAGCCCAAAACACAATGAATCAACCTTAAAAGATCAGAACTCCCTATAGCATAATTAACACCAAACAAGTCATGTCCAGAAAAGTAAGGTCAAATTAGCCATGGCCTATCTAGGATAGGTTACCACAGTCCACTTTAAGGATGAGGGAGGTCATCACAGTCCATGGCCCATCTAGGAGAGATCATATCACAATCCATTAGGATAGACCTTACATAGTCACAAATAAGGTTTAGCATCCCGAGAGGGATGATGCCAAAGCTAACAATCCAAGAGTAGCCCACAGAAATGAACACGACCTATATTTTCAGCAGCAAAATGGTCTTGGATCAATCCTCATTTCACCCCCAATTTCTACAAAAAAAATCCTCTAGTCGCCCCCGATTTATACGAAAAAACGAGCAAGATCTATGGCTCGCCCTAAATTTCCAACCGAATTTGACACAGATCTTTGGCTCACCCTCGATTTCTACAAAAAAATCCTCTAGTTTGCAGGTCACCCCGATTTCTAAAAACAAACGAGCGAGATCTATGGGTACCAAAGGTCAAAATGGTCACATAAATAACAACAATAAAAACAATAAGGTTAGATCATCATATCAAAGAGGTCATGGTACCACAAACAATAAGGGTGCTAGTACCAAAACTACCATACATCAAGTTGTCAACTAAGGGTCACAACAAGGTGGTAAGGAAACCCCCATACCCACAAGACCAAGGTGTATCATAAAGGTGGGGAGCCAACCCCTTTTACCTACAGGACCAATATGACCAAGGACTTTAATCTTTTCTATTTCAAGGTATATCGTCATGTGTGTTCCATATATCTTTTTCATCACTGTATAAGGAGAAGATCCAAATGAATAATGTGCCACCAGAACAAAAAAAAAGAAAAAAAAGGCTAATATAAAATACTATATAAATATATAAAACCATGCAAAGAGGAGATGAATGGTAACATAAAACCATGCAAGTGAAAACACTCTACTCCCACTATTTGTAGTAAATACCCATGAGCACAACAATATACTTTTGGCGGAATTCATAATGAAGTAGGATTCTATAATGATATCTCAACATCTTGATAACAAAAAAATATAATGCATAACAATGAAATTCAAATAAACCCATCTGAATAATGCCTTCGATTAATTGCAAAAAAATATAATTAAAAGATAGACAATCTAACAAAAGAATATTCCATTTTCAATCACATGTTAAGATATAATTGCAATCAAATTCAACATTAAACATATTGATATTAAATGATATATGGTTTATGTTCTCAAATAACATGAAAAAATAATTGAACCTTAAACCCTTGCCTTTTCTCCTCTGATAGTTATAGTCATCACTTCTCACATCGCAAATGTTTTAAAATCAGGGGAAAAAAGGTTGTTATCATCCATGGCCAATGCTATTAAGGACAAGCATTTAATTAATAAATGATCCTATGGTACAAAAATTTCATAAGTACATTCATTGGTTTCCTATACTAGCCATTATCTCAAATGTCCATAAGAAGAAGCTATGACTAAAGACATTTCATTCAATATTTACTCAATGAAAGAGAAAATATGGTACAAAATGTCATAAGTACTTTGATTGGCTACCTATACTTGCCATTTTCTCAAATATGAATCACATGAAGCTATGAGTTAAGATGAACTCTTCTGCTTGATCTATTATTTTTTTGTAGAAAATAGTGATCATAGGAGAAATTATACAAAAGGTGACCCTCAGGAAATCTAGCAGACCTATGGTTGACAAAATGTCGTGGAAAGGTGAAATTATACAGTTTGAGCTGTGTGAAAGCATCTCAACTCAAACAAATGCTCATCATTAGAAATTTGAAGTGAAAGTAACCTCTATGAGTTTCAATTTTGAAGGAACATAAAACTCAAAGAATGGATATTATATGTATTCTACATAGCTCCATAAGCTCTATGAGTTTTACTAGATGAAATTTTAAAATTCACTTTACAACCTAACATTAAAATGGTCTGGAAGGTGTCTATACTATATAATACAAATAGCCAATAATAGGGTTGCACTTCTACACCTAGACAAGATTTTCTTCTTCAAGAATGTTCAACAGTTCTTTGTGTTCATAAATCTCAACTTTTGGAGAAATCCCGAGTTTAATAGGATTTTAATCCCATAACTTTTTTTGCTTCAAACTGATGTTTAACGACAATTATAAAACCAAACATTGCTGCTTTTAATGTCGAACATACTGTTTCTTCAAAGGGGCTCTTAATGAAAATTTTAAAAAGTCACTATTTTTAATGTTCCAAAGGCACATCAAAACCATATATGTTTTACAGAGATATAAGATCTAAAAGTATTGTCTTGAATGCACATAAAACCCAAAGAATTCATTCTATATGTGATATGCATATCTCAATAACCTCTATGATTTTTACCAGATAGAATTTTAAAACACACTTAACAACCTAACCTGAAAATTATTTGGAAGGTGTCTCTAGAATCTAGTACAATTCATAATGGTGTGACTGCTAATGTGAGTAAAATCAACTAGTCTCAACATCTTTCAAATATAAATGGCAAAAGACAAAATGTCACATAAAATAATTCAAAAAATTGCAAGACCCAAACAGTTTCATAACAAGGACTTTTGCAATATACTTGATAGAAAAAAACAACGATAATAATGCCTTCTATAACCAAGATGATGTCTTCAATATACTACTATAAAATGGAAATTGTTAGTGCTTCCCATCTTTGATAAAAACTAAGTTTCTCTAGTTGACAGTTGAAGCAAAATGAAAAGGTGACCATGACAAAATGAGCCTAGAATTTCCAATTTATATCAATATTAGGGTGGTCCTCTTAGGACTTAAATATCCTTTAACAATATCAATAGTCTCTCTATCACACGTAATATTTCTAATATAGAGGTCACCCTTGAGCTAATCCTACCATTCCACAAGGGTGAAGTCGCTATGGTCTGGCTCTAAGTCCTCACACTTAGTCCATAACCCTTAAAACTCATTGGTGCTAGAAATCCCTTCTACAACTAGCCCAATCAACCAAGACTCTTCCCCCTTATCCTGCACAACACCAGGAATGGGATCACCTTCTTTGCAAGCAATCTCTCAAGCTATCCCAATTCCCTTTCAATGCCCCAACACAAGTTGGTCGAGGAATCTCATTGTTGGGATTCCCAAGATTCTCAACTATAGGCCAAATCTCTTCTCATAGTGGCAACATAATCATTATCAAAAAATCCTTTGGCACTACCATAAAATTCCATGAAGGCACAACCTGTTACCTCCCAAACTATCAGGCATGATTAAAGTCCCAAAGAAGCAAGTGAGCCAAGGGAAACTCAAAACGAAAGGCCAATGTCACCACACCAAACCCCTTCACACATCCAATTGGCTCTTCTCCAACTCAAAAGGGGATTCCTTATGATACGATTACTAGGGAAAATACAATGACAAGCAAGGTGAGATAAAAAGGTTTCCCTATTAAAACAATTGTGGCAATGAAAGTAAGGAAAAGGTCATGGGAGGATAGAGAGAAACCAATCAAGAGAATAGTTCCAATCCACAAATGGAAAATGGAGTCAAGGAAGTACAATCTAAAAGGGCCTTGTTTCATATGTCACTAAGGGGGAAAGGTCACATGATTGATCAAACCCTACTTAGTGAAGTGCAAGAATATACTAGGTTTTACAAGGGAAGGGATCAAATAAAGTATCCACTTCCTTTCTAGCTTTAGGGGTGCACCATACACACAAAAGATCAACATTTCACCCTTCGAATTAAGAATGAATGCAAAAATCAATAATCATATGTGCACAAATACAAAGGAAAAGAGAATAAATATTAACATAAATCTTAATCTTTCCAATGTGATATCAATACCCTTATATGACCTCCAACCCAAAACATATAAATTTCAATGTAAAAGAGCTAGAAATAATTACAACCTTTGAAATCTCCACACAAGATTACATGTCACACATCAAGAGAGTACCTCAAATACATGCCACAAAATCTCCAAGAATGATATATCAATTAGGCTCCAAGAAGAGGAAACTCCAAAAGTCCAACCATGTTTTACAATTAAGAGGCTCTTGTGTAGTCTCATGAAGCAAGAGGGGTGCTTAACCAAGTGTTGAAATCATGCATGTGAAAGTGTACCACATATAGAAAACAATAGACAAGTGTGTGAGCTCTTGGGAACCACCATATAGGCCACATGTTGGGGCAAATCATCCCTTAATCAAGGGATTGTATCTCCAAGAGAATGTGCTCCCCACAGATTTAGGAATCCCGCAACAAAGATCCATTAATAAAGGGATTATGGCCCCCAAAATCAAGGGAATGTCTCCAAGAGGTGCAACCACCATAAATTAGGGAATTCCAAACATAAATCCCAAAAGTGAAGGGATCATATTTAAAGAACCCCTAAATCAAGGATCATACTCTGCACCTAGCATAATTTTAGGGGTTTTAGGGGTCTAAATCAAGTTTTCCCACCATTTTTAATGGATGAAGATGTTCCACAAAATACATACAACCATTAATCTATATTATAGAATAACACATCATGATAAATTTGCTCCAAGTGACTCTAGGTCATTTGCAACTGATTATGTTATGTCAAGATCTGGAATCTGAATGAAAACATCACAATCATCTGTTGGATTACCCTCATACAATATGAAGAGTAACACAATCCTTTTCCTCTCCATAATTCGTATAGTTTAGCATCATCAGGGAATGAGTGAAAGAGTTATGATTATTCCAAATTCTAACATTATAGTTGCATGATCCTAACTCTCCACATGGTCCACATGAGAAGCCCACATTTTCCCTTAAATCCCCAAGCTTAGGATAATAATACATCAAGGTTAAAATGACATTAATAATCATGGTTTTATGGACTCTAGGATATATTTCTATAAAGTTTATAGTCAAGGTCTAAGGGTATATGTTAGATAACCTCTTGAGTCCTTATATCCTCTCCCTTTAGCCCCCTTTTATTTCCCCCACTTGTTGAATCATAGCCCCCCTATCTCCACTTTGTCCATAATTTGCAAATGTTAAGTTTTTTATATTACATGTCAATGTACAAACTACAACATATTTGGTCATCCTAGACCATTTATGTCTGGATTCTAGCGATTTCATCATTACATTCTAGGGTTAAAAACAAGGTATTACAAATACACTTGAAGTAATGTTAATGAAGTAACTAGAGAGTTAGTAAAGTTAGTAAATAGAAGAATTTCATATGTGCAAATAAGTAATTTTATATTTTTCTATATATGAGTTGATTAGGTGTTTCTTCAATTATAACCTCATATACAGTAACTAGACAAAAAGATAAGTACATTAAGAGAAGGAATTCCTCTAAATCTTGAAATATTCCTTAACTAATGTTACGTTCTATAAAGCACTATTATTTTTCTTGGCCTCTCCGGAGGCACAATGAATAAATTCCCTATTTATACACTTATCTCCCTAGATAATGAAATGATATAAGCCTCTTAGGTGGCCCCATCATAACTCTCATGGAAGGTCACTTGACAAATCTCACCCAATATCCCACCACTTCCAAAGGAAAGAATTGAACTTTAGTCACTGCAACAATGTTGTGTTACCTAAACACAAAATATGTACCTATGTAAGCCATTTATGATTATGAGATGACATGTGTAATAGCTCATATACATAGGTTTACTAGGTGGATAAAGATGTCGTGTTTAGGTAAACAACAAACAACCTTGGCAAGATAACCATATTCTTATAAATTTTCCCATCTTAGTTTTCAATCAGCAATAACAAAAGAAAGAAGTCAATAGTTAAGATCCCATGCTCCCCAAGGCATCTGCTAAAGATGGACGAGTCAAAGGATTATGATTATTAGCCTTTAGGACCTACCAACAAGCAAGTGGGAAATAATGGATAACTGAGCGATTATGCCCTCTCGGTCATTATTAGATGTGTGTGTTGGTTGCTTGGATTATCCTTCCAACTGCCAGCAATTTTGTATGATGATTAAATGGACTCTCATGCTTTGTAATAACACTAGCTTCACAGTTAATCTGCTTAGTAATTATGCTTAACTTATCCCATGGCTATAACAGTGGATGGCATACCTTGTAATTCTTGCATATTTTCTTATACCACTTTCAAAGATACAAAAAGTTCATTAAAAATTGCAAAACTACACGCTGCCACACCTATACCTATAAGTATAATAGGATGAGAGAAGCTATGACTTAGAGCAATAGAGCTTATAATCCTATTATCAGTGTTCCTTATTTGCTTTTTAAATTTGATTTTTTGTTGTTGATATTTTAACAAAGAAGGTTTTGTTAGTGTTGCACATATCGACAACATATCGAAAGTATCGCCAAATCTTTCCCCCTTCCAATATATTGGAATTAAAAAATCATGTCATTTCCCATATATTCCGATATATCGGAATATGTCAGCCTATTGCTAGAAAATGCAAAAAAGTGTGAGGTTTGGGGTTGCAACATTTCTAGAGAATCCTGGAGGAAGATTGAGCAAATCCAGAAGTGTTTTATAATGTATAACCTCAAAATTAAAAGCAATACGCCATATCCTATTCTCCTTATAGAAGTGGGTCTTTCCCCTATCGAGAGCCTAGCTATGACTAGGGCATGTTGTACAAACACAAAATCAATAAAATGGGAGACCATAGAGTTCCAAAGCTGGATTTTAATTCCAGTCAAAACCACCTAAGGCTCAAGCGAGGTTGGTATAAGGATACCAGGGCCTGGTTAAACCACTAGGAGATCGACGAAAATGTTGCGTTGCAAAATATTAATAACATTAAAAATATTGTTACTTCTAGGTTTAAAGAGAAACTATGGTGCGAGAAATATTTAGAGGCTAAAATAAAATTAAGATATTATAAGGAGTTCATCAACCATACTCTAGAAGATCAAAAGTATCTCTCTGTTTTAACAAGTTCAAAGAAAAAAAATGATATAGCCAGGATAAGAACGAACTCTCATGAGCTCCATAGTGAAGTAGGTCGTTGGACAGTTCCTAAAACACAATGGGTGGAAAGGATATGTCGTCTCTGTGAGAACAGGAACATTGAAGATGAAAACCACTTCCTCTTAGAGTGACCTGCGTACACCCACATTAGATCTCATTTTCATAATCTTTGTTGCAATACCGACTTTCCTATCCTTTTAACTTGTCAAAATTATAGTGAGCTCGAGACGCTTCTCACCAAGTTCTTTGAGTATAGGAATACAATTTTAAAACAAAATAATTAATTTGTTTCTTTAGGTCCGATAGACCAAATTTTTGCCTTAGTGGACGTTAACCATCATCATCACGATCCATTTTTTGTTTATTTGACATGTTGGAAACCACATCTAAATTATGTTGAAGCTAGGGATTCAACAAGACCGATTTATTTATGAATATGGAGGCTAAAACAAGGTCCTACCTGTTTACTTTTCTTATTGTTCTTATTTTATGATCAATACATTTTGTAATGGTGTTTCAATGAAAGAATATATCATGCATCAAATCTTGGAGTAGGATCACACCTAATCGTTTTAGCATGTTGACAAGTAGAGAACCTTTTCAGTGGCCTACATTGGTTCAGTTTCCAGCAATCTAATCAAGCATACATAGATTAAATGTTGCATGTTGTAATAATGCTTCTCACTATCCCCACTCACTTATTTCCAGCCCTCCTTGTTCCCTTATTCACTCCATTTTCCAAACCTTGATAGGCGTTGGTCTCAATCCTCCTTCCACTCTATTTACAAAAACCATACTACAATTTTTTTTTTGCTAATTGACTTTTCACATTAGCACGAGTCTTATTTGCATATACTTTAGCAAGCCTAAGTTTCAATTTAGTAATGATATGTGACCACTTGATATGCATCTTATTTATTAGTTGTATCATCATATTTATGTAGCAATGTTTCTATTTAATGTTGTTGTTTCTTTAGATGTTTAAAAATTTGAAAAAATTGAGTAATTCTGTATTTTTTTAGGTCTTGCGACATTTTTTGCAATTTTCAGATATTTTCCACTGATAGCACTGAGAAGTTATATTCCAGGCCCTCGCCAATACTTTCCCTGAGATGATATATGCAACATTGGTCTCATTAAATCCATTATAGTTGGATTTTTCAAAATACCTAGAGAATAAGTAAATTGAAGATTGAATCAGACCAGAAAGGAAACAAAAAAAATGGAATTTCAATAGTCTAAAAAGGCTTGGGCAAGGCATTCACAATTCTAGGACCTTGGCTTGCTTGGAAAGTTGGCAATGAACTTAAAGTGAGGGTGGGAAACAATCCATGGATAGGTTGTTGTGAAGTTTTTGATAGATGTACTTTTAGAAAGAATAACATGAATGATGAAAAGGACAATAAATATTTAGCAGATGCATCCATCCATGCAACTCAAGGAGGATGGCTACAATATTGGAAATTTGTAATTTGTTTAAAATTGCAGGGAGATCTGGATACATAATGGCCTCATTATGTTTCCCTTTTAAAACACAGTGTGATATTTCTAAAAGAATCAGATGATGAGTTAAAGTGGTCTTGGAACAAAGCAAATGGAGTTTTAACTGCAAAGTTAGGATATGAAGCAAAATGTTCAAAAGAACAAATTGGGGAAAGAGAGTGGTAGGATGAAATATGGAGTTTAGAAAGTCCATTAAAAACAAGAAATTTTCTATTGTGAGCTTTTGCTACCAAAATTTTAACCTGGGATAAAAGGCAAAAGAGGAATTGGATTAGATCCAGTTGGTGTGCGTTGTGTAAAAAAGATAATGAGACAGTTAATCATCTCCTTGGTAGTTGTTCTTTTACTATATATGTATGGAAGGAAATTATAAATCTAAAAGCCATAAATCTATCTCATCAATGGGAACAATCTACATTACTGGAATGTTTTAAAGCCCAGTGTACAAACAACTTAGTTCAGACACATAAAGCATTGCCTTGGTTTAAACTTTGGAGTGTTGGTTAGAGATAAATAAATGTATTTTCCAAGGTAAAGAATTGACTATAGGATTGGTTTCACATCAAATCAGACTATCATAGGGAGAAATTTGGATGCCTCACCAAAAAAAAATCAAGAAGTTTTTTAGACCCAGATATAGATTTCACAAAATATTGGGGTTACTTTGATGGTGCTTGTAAAGGAACACCTGGTAAGTGTGGGGAAGGTGTATCGCTTTACTTGAAAAAGTCTCAATTCTTTGCTTGGAAGTGTATGGAGTAGGGGAAGGAACCAATAATAGAGCTAAGACATATGCTCTGTAGATGGTTTTGAAAGCAGCAACTGAAAAAGGAATCAGAACATTACAGGTGCTAGGTGATTCAAAACTCTTGATAGACTAGGTAAATGGACATAGCCAAATTTCAAACTTGAACTTGAATCCTATCCTGGAACTGATCTTGGAGTTAAAAAGAAATTTGAAGAAATCTCCTTTGCACATATATACAGGGAATTCAATATAGAAGCAGATCTTCTCTCAAAGGAATCCTTAACAATGCAAGAAAGATGACTGGAAAAACAGGTATTTAAGCAAGAAATATTACTGGAAAAATAGGTATTTAAGGGAGAAGCTATAGTCTTAGTTTCTGTTAAGTCCTTATTTGACACATTGCAAGTTGTTGAGGGAGGGTGGTTTTTGATTTGTAGTTAATGAAAAGTCAAAGTTTATGAATGTTTAGAAGTTGTAATTTTTTGTAAGAACCTTGGAGGTTTTAATTTTTGGGATCTAGAAAAAAACTTACAATAGAAAAGGAGATGGTATTCTTGATCATCTGAATATGAGTCAAAAGTCCAGAAGATTGTATATTTTGATTTCTTCTTCAGAAATAGCAAATATAAGATTTTTATCTTGGCAAAAAAACTGTTGGATTTTCCTCTCTTGATTTTCCCTACCCTTCTGCAGAGATTTTTTCTTGTTGCGCATCCTTATAATTTCCATCTCTAATAGGTTCTTGTTCTTGGTCTTTGGCTTCTGAGAAAGTTCATGGAGCTCTTACTTCAGGTTGACTTTCACCCCAACTATACCTTCTCTTTCTCCTTCTCTTAACTCTTTGAAAACCATCTCGGTCCACCTCTAGTGAGTTGATTTTTCTCTCATAGGGTTACTACGGGGTTTAATTTCATCTTCTACTTTCCAAATCATTTTTGGGTAGGTTTCTATCAAATGACCAATTTCCTAATATAGCCTACACTGATAACATGTGTTTTTATAGTACAAAGTTTGGGCTCCTTGTACTCCATTACATTCAAGGATGATCTCATTCGGTTATCCTTTACTTAAGCTAGTTGTACATTAGAGGAAATTTCAACTCAAAATGGGCCTTTTAACTCTAATTCAAATTCCATGTCATCATGTGTTAGCCAATGAAATTGCTTTAAATTTGAAATACCATATAGATCTTAAACAATTTTTTAATATAAATTTGGGGATAGGTATCATAAAAAAAACTACTTTTTGTTCATATTTTTGACATATTTCCCTGTGTTTTTACAATTTCGATCGAGAGAGCTCATTGGATGTGTAATTTAATTCCACATCCAACGAGCTCTGTCGATCAAAATTTGAGTAAAAACACAAGGAGATATGTCGAAAATACAAACAAAAAGAGTAGTTTTTTTCTTTTCTTCCTCCAAAATTAATCAATATTATTTTATTATTTTAACTATTATTTTATTATTTTCCTTAGGAGGCCCATTTTGAGTTGAAATTTCCTCTAATGCACGTATTCTTTCTTAATATAAGAAGCTGCCATCTTTCTTACTTCTGTAAACCCAATAAACTTACCTAAGGCCTTACCAATTTTCTCCATGACCTCATCTTCCGATAAGGGAAAGGATAAACTGGGGACTCTCACCCAAAAAAACATGGAAGATGGGCTTAATTTTGGGAACCAAGTCTCCAAGAAGAACCAACCCCACCCCAAATCGAGGACCCTTCTTCCATTACTCTCTTCGTATCTTCAACTTCATTGTAACGAACTATGAAAATCCCTGAAACATGGAATCTTACCAATAAATTTGTTTTTCAGTTGTCACTTATCTATCTCATAAAAGCATCACAGTTTGGCCAATATCTATCAAAACAACAGATCAAGGCGTCATCTTTTAAGGCTTTAATGTTATTACAAACATATTTTGATGATACTTTCTGAACCTGGATAGAGCCTGATATCTCCATTATGAATCTTCTAGCATGAGACAAATTTTGGGGTTGAGAACCATTGAGTCATTGATAGATATAACCACATATTTAACTTATATCACTTAAAGAAGAGAAGCACCTTTAATTGAAGAACCTAGATTAATACCCTCCAAAGATGGAACATTGGATGGAGACTTTGTAGTTGACTCCCCTTTGGAAAAGGAGGGAAT
Organism: Pseudotsuga menziesii; assembly: GCA_001517045.1. Classification (NCBI taxonomy): domain Eukaryota; kingdom Viridiplantae; phylum Streptophyta; class Pinopsida; order Pinales; family Pinaceae; genus Pseudotsuga; species Pseudotsuga menziesii. The sequence continues at coordinate 398,261 of LPNX011050918.1, read as the reverse complement.
CTAATAGCCATAATTTTCCTTCAAAGCAGCTTCTCCTTAGTGCAAGAAGGAAGGACATGAGGCCAAGGAGGGCACCTTTATTACCACAGACACTAATCTCCTGTGGGTCATGCACAACTTTTGCATTAGCATATATAAGACAGTGACTAAGATCTGTTGAGAAGAATGTAAGCCCATTTATTGTTCCAAGTGATGTGTAGGTTTATCTTGGCAAGGGATCTATCTTTTTTTTACAGTAATGAAATATATTCTCAATATTGACTTGCAGCTGTTATCTATGTGATGTTGCAAACTATCTCACTTCAGTGGCATATCCCTCTGTTGGGATTTCGTTCAACATTAATACCCCTCCTCTTCAATCAGTAAATATAATAAATTCATCAATAACTTGCCCAACACAATGACAGAGCCACAATGTAGGTACAATTAAAAAAGTCCCAACTGAAACATTAATACCCCTCCTCTTCAACTAGTAAAAATAATGAATTCATTAATAAGTTTCCCAATGCAGTGGTATAGCCACAATGTAGATATAATTAAAAAAGTCCCAACTCAACATCACAAGTAGGTTATCTCTCGTTTCTACCCAAATCCATCATAATAGATGAATACCCTAGACATTGAAGGAGGGATGACCTTGACAGTTCATTGAAATACAAAGTCTAAGAAAAAGCACAAGATACAGCTAGAATACCAATGAATTGAGGTTCAGATTCTGTTTGGCATTCCTTAGGACTCCATAATAATTGAACTGATAGACCAAAAATGAGGAACAAAGAGGATAGGGACTCTAAGAACAATAGTTGAGAGACAAATTTAGCTTTTCCATCCAGCAAATGGTCAGGGAGTCTCAATCCCATCAAAAATCAACCCCCCACCACCACTTGAACAAAAACTTATGCATTTAACAGATCCAATAGTAGTTACAAATATGTAGAGAACTCTAATTAGGACTACTTATGAAGTAATCCATGACTAAGTTAAGATAAAAGAGAGTTGAATTACATGGCAGAGAGGTAGTGTATGATGATGCAGGCACTTTTAGAGCAAGCTAAGAGAGCTTCCTTGCGAATGTTGATGTCCCTAGCAGAGGAAGAGGAAGAAGGAATGTCCTTCATTAGTTGGCTCAACTTCCCCTTCGCCACTCTCCTAATGTTGGCCCGTGGAAGATCCTCTACCTCACCCATGCTTGTCATTGCAGCAAATCCTTTCAAACCCTAGCTCGCTTTACTAATAGCCCGAGCAAGTTGTCAGAAGTGATTCTCAGCCTTCACCACCATTACAGTTTGTTGTGTTTTAATTTATGGAATCTGAGCGCGGGGAAAAAAATTGGAGTCATCCCCACTGCCAACTAGAGGATTTTTTTGTAGAAATTGGGGGCAAGCCAAATATCTGGGTCAAATTCGGTTGGAAATCGAGGGCGATCCATAGATCCCACTTGTTTTTTTGTAGAAATCGAGGGCAAGCCATAGATCCTGCTCATTTTTTTTAGAAATCAAGGGCGATCAGAGGAATTGTTTTGTAGAAATGGGGTGACGTGAGGAATTTGGGATATTGTTGATTTATTTTATAGGGCTATTTAGGTGAAATGGATTATTTTATTAATAAATAGTGGACGATTTTAATATTTTATAAAAATTGTTTTAATATACTAAATTCGCCCAACAAAAAATTTAAAGTCCTTTAAAATCGCCCATGGGCTATAATTCGCCCCTAAAATCATCTCTGATGAGAACAACTGGAACTAAGTGGAAGTACAAATTGGTTCTCTAAAATAGTGCATGTCATATAAGTAAGTGGTATTGTATGTGCAAGTTGGCCATCATCATAGGAATGAGGTACTACAACCCAACATCTTCAATCCAAATTTGTCAAATGTATGAATCTACACCATATGAATAAATGATCTCATGTTTTGAGTATCCACCCTGATGATGGACTCAATTATGTAGTAGTCTGAAATGTTGGTTTCAAAAATAATACATGGGGTTCCCTCTTTTCACAAAATGATCTCATGTCGAACATGGCATAAATCATTTGGTTATTGGTCATTGATATATATGGTTAACAAATGTGGAACAACCCATCGATGATGATTATGGGAATCAAGAAACATAGCGCATTCTATCATGTGTGAATAGATGTGTTGATATCCAACACTCATATAATCTATAAAGAAGGGAATATTGATGTATTCCCAATTCAAATAGCAAGGGAACCCTCCACTGATGTTTGCAGACCACGAGGTACTATAAGAGTGTTATGAACCAATGACAACATATATGGAGTTAAATATATTTATATGACCCCAAGGGGGGAATATATGGATAAATTTATATGTAATAGGGTTGGCCTAATGAAGGGACCACATTTGAAATGAATGAATAGGTATAGTATAGAGGTAATGTAGTCATTGTTCATGGAACAAAACATGTGAATATAGTGTGTGGATGTCTTGGGGTATTTGGAGGAGATTCTCCTATTATTTAAGGATTTATTGTATAAATCATCTATCTTATCTATATTGGAATTGTGGTCCATGTTTACATTTAAAAGCATGGTGTGTATTATGTTACACTAGTAAATTTGAACCCAAAATTCGACAAATCATTTGTCTAGATTTCGACAACAATGCGTCTAAAATATGACAAAAATGTTTTTTTTAAATATCAGTGCAATTGCGCCAGATATCCGATAGAAAAACCATCTCTACGTTTTTTAACAGACACCTGTCGAATAACCTTAGCTTATTTTTACCAATCTAGTTGACTCGTCGTCGAATATTTGACAACAAAGATGTAGAAAATCCGACTATCATTAGTTGAAAATTTGACACTTTGACGTTAATATTGGCATCAAGTTTTGTTGAATCTCGTCGGGTTTCCGACGACATTTGTTGTCGGAGGTATAACATCCTTGTCGAAGGTATGCTTATGTACGTAGGAAATACAACAACAATGAATGTTGGATCTTGTTGTATTTTCACTAACATTTTCCATCATAGGTGCAACATCCTTGTCAGACGTATGCTTATGTGCATAGGAAATCCGATGACGACAACTGAGCATTAAAAGTAAAATAGAATTATAAAACTACCTGATCTTCACCTGACTCACTCCAGAGATAATTTGTTGAAATGCTTTGCAATGGTTTTCAAGTTCTGACAAATCTATGCTCCCAATGCTCGAATTTCTCCAAAAGCACGATGTTTGATGTTTTCTCCCTTCTAGAGACCCTCCAACTATTTCTATTGTGTTGCATTCCTCTCTTGGCCATCGATACAAGTATTTTGCAGCATATCAACATTAAGTGGATGGAAGTTCCATATCACCTAAATCGATTGGATGTTCACCTTTGGCTCATGAGTTATCCATGTATGGATGTGTCAAAGTAAGGGGAGGAGGGTGTCAACACACATGTAAATCGCTTGCACCACTTGGAGTTGAGAGCTCGAGGACAATTTTGAGTAATTGAAACCCTAAGGAGGCTGGACCTGTAGAATCTTAAGGGGACCCTAATATTAGGGCTCTACAACCAATGATATGCGCACAAAATATCAACATACATCTACTTAGACATTGGGTAATTGACTTTGGGCAACAACAACAACAACAGTTGTTTGCTATCAACGTGTCATCAATTAAGACAAAAGTATAGCTGGGCAGTTCCGTTGTCTTCGTCTAGTCATGTTTCAAAATTTAAACGCGTTGCGTGTGGATTAAGTTTCTTGATCTTGATCTTGATCTTGTTTTTATGACAGTTCGACGCGAACCCGACTCGCTTCTCCTTCTATAACTATCACCCCCCCTAATTTAATTCTGAATCTTGAATCTTGCACTCGTTCTTGCTACTGCTAATTGCATATTTCGTTGAGCTCGCTACTTATTTCTTTGCTTCCCTGTGTTGTCTTGGGTTTCTGCTCACAAGTCTTCATCATTTGAATCATAATGAAGGAGGGCACTGCCAGCTGCGTAGACATCATACTGGCAATAATTCTGCCTCCTTTGGGAGTCTTTCTCAAATTCGGCTGCCATGTAAGTACCTTCTGCTTAATTTGAGTTGTTTGTGGCTCCATTGCATGCTAATTCTATGAATCTGGGTCTGTAGAAGTGTACTAGTCTCATAATTTAAATCACAGGTAGCTGATCATTTTGAGGTTTTGCTGTTTTGTGTAACAGGCTGAGTTCTGGATCTGTCTGCTCTTGACTATTTTGGGGTACTTACCGGGAATTATATACGCCATCTACGCCATCACTAAGTGAAACCCTGTTTTCTTTGGATGCGGATGTTGCTGGGGCTGCTGACCATGCAACCAGATTTGATTTATTTAGCAACTTCCTGTAATTGAATGTTCTCTGTGTTATTGTTATTTGAGTGTTCTTCTTTATGAAAAATATAAATATAGATTATGTGATAGACAGTTCTCTGTCACATGTATGTATGTTTATTTTAAGATTTTAATCAAAATATATATTTACATTACTTTTAAAAAAATATGTTCAAATTGCTTTTAAAATCATATTACAAATTTTTTTTGAGTTTAAATCATCACTGCCGAGCGCTCTAAACAAATCAATACAAAACATACAACATTTTAATATGCATTTTCAAACTTTAAGCTTTTAATTTAAGCTTCTAATTGGTTTTTAAATAAATAACAATAGTTATCTACTGGAATTTGGATTTAAATATTTTGGTTCAGTGCATATTCAATTTTAATTTTAATGAAGAAACATAATGGTTCTTTCATGCTATCACTATCTATCCAACACTATTTATCCAAGATCAAAACTCAGGACTATATTTACATGATTTCCTTAATAGGTTATCACTATCTATCCAAGATCAAAACTCATGACTTCTTAAGAGAGTGTCATAATTTCGTTGGTAATCTTTTTTTATTCTTTTAAAATTAAGATGACTCGAAACTATATTTACATGACTTCTTAAGAGAGTGTTATAATTTGGTTGGTAACTTTTCTTTATTCTCATAAAGTTAAGAAAAGAAAACCATGTGATATATTTATCATATTCAATCATTATTACATCATATATTGTCTAAGGATGAATTCATAATCCATGATAACATACTCAATTATTACATTTATAAAATCCAAAGATGAATTCACCATGTATAATAACATACTCAATTATTACATTTATAAAATCCAAAGATGAATCACCATGTATGACGACATACTACTCCACACATGTAACCCAACAACCAAACAAGATTCTAACCATGACTTCAAGCAACTACACAACTTACACAACTTTCATCGTAACTAAAACTTTGAATCCAAAACAAATAAAAGTTACTTTTCATTTGTAAATATATTTCATATCTAAAGTGTTTCTCATATTTATTTGATGTTTATGTTTAGAGTCACTAAATATGACTTTGACTAGCATTCTTGCTATATTTAATTTCATTAGAATGATGAATCTCTCCTTATTATAGCAGTGCCATAATAATTGCATTGTAAAGGAGAGGAGTGCTTATTTAATTTCATTAGAATGATGAAGCTATCTCCTTATTATAGGAGTGCCATAATAATTGCATTGTGAAGGAGAGGAGTGCTTATTTTAACTTTCAATTAATAGAGACAACACAAAATGGACGAAAATAAGATTAATTTAGAAATGTTATTTTGATTAGTTGATTATTGTCTTACGAAAATTATTAACCTGGCTTCGCTGCAGGTTATCGTAAAACCAAGGCAACAAATTTTCTTGTAAGATTGAATCTTGAAAGTGTCTTGACGCCGTCTGTGGGAATCGAACCCACGACCACGTGGTTAAAAGCTCTACCAGCTGAGCTAAGACGGCTTCATGGAAACATTTTTACAAACGACGAACCAACGAATTGCACTGCAAACCATAAGTAATGTCAATTAAATGTTAATATTTTGCACAATCGAGGAGGTGGGCAAAACTCTAAGCACAAAACAGATTTGTTATGGTATTTTAATATGTGATTTTAAACAGAGTGAAATGAGAAGTTGTTTTGTGGTTTGTACTCTATTAGTAGAAAATACATTAATAAAACCATTTCTCTTCCCATAGTAGTTGGTAAAATAAAATTAATTTTAATTTTTTATGTTTAAATTGAAAAATTAAATAATTTTCATTTTAAATTTTTTATTGAATTTTTTTTTTTATATTTCAGTTTGATGTTTCTACGTTGTTTAAACAATATGTTTAAATTTACGGAGTTTTCAGGTATAATGGTTTTAAATTGTTGGACTCGTTTTGAGTTGTCCACTCTAAATAAGTAAATTGGTTTAAAACATTACATAGTAAAAATTATTAATCAATTTAGGAATAGAAACAAGATCAAAAGTAGTGTAACAATTTATTCTCTGCCTTAGTTGATGGGTGATTTTGCGAAGGCAATGGATTTAGCATGGGTGATTTTGCAATAGGTAGGGCAGATGGCCTATATACTAATGCATACATTTTTTTTAATATTAATATATCTATTTTCATCCCATTTCAGCTATTGGAATACTTCTAGACATTGACAGTATGCTTGATAGTCCTCTTGACAAAGCTAATCGATGTTGGAAGGTTGCAAGCTTTCTACATTTAATAGCTGCTATATATTGCTCACTACCTCACTACCTCAATGTTAAACTTACGACTCACAAGAATGCGTGGTTTGAGCATTATCCATTTTCATCTCATTTCAGTAATTGGAATACCTTAATTTCCAGCAGAAGTTTATAAATTTAGTGGCTGGCTGTTTGACAACTTATCAATTGAATATTTTATGTCTTTGCATATTACAATTTCCTTTGGCTCTGTTTAAAGAACGAGGATCAACGAGCTTTAGTAAAGACATTGAGATTGTTGCAACCACCCATGTTGAGATTGTTGCTACCACGGACAACACTCCAAACATACCAATGTTTCAATACTTATAACAATTATATTTCAATATACTATAAAAGAAACTTAATATTTTAAAGAATTAGTTTAAACTTTAATTTTATGTAATTACTTTAACTATGGCATAAGATGTAAAACACTCTAAAATTGAAGATTTTATAAATGGTGTTTTCAATGACAATTTAAAAGCAATGATTTAACAACGTTTGACCCCCAAGGAGTATTAAACACAGCTCAGTCGTCATATCAATATTATTACAAATGAAAAACCATTCAAGGAGAAGATTGACCAGAAAAATGAAACCACCGCACTTCTGGGAACATATTTGAAGACTGCAATGCTTCTATTATTTGGATATTATAGTTGCTGTAATTAGATGTTCACTGATTTGGATTTCAAGTGTAATCGCATAGGAATACATGATAAGTTGCAGTTGACGAATGATTCATGAAAATGTAATATAAGTGCTTAGTGAACGAAGCATCCCATTGTCGAAGGCTCGACCATCCGCCTTTGTTTCCTATATTGGTGTTCCTGACCCTTCTGATATCTGCCAGATACGCAAGCTGGATAAGAATGCTCTTAAGGTCTAAGGTAGGCGCTCAGGTGAAGACTAACAAACAACTATGTCGTGGGTAGACAAATAGATAGTTATTTTCTCCTCATGTTCAATAATAATGATAAGTTGTTCGATACTTGATGGTGTTATTAACCACTTAAAGTTACATGTAACATCTCTTTCTTTTATGGTTTGGTTGTTTATTCATGGAGAGCCGAGTAAGAACAAAATAATTAAGAGAAAACTTCAACGCATGAAGAAAGAAGTTTTTGTTGAAGATAAACATATTTTCGTAATAATCATAGATTTACATATTACAAATATGCAACTCGAACACAAACTGAATCCTGATCAGTGTATGTTGCTGGTAAGGAATGTTAAAATCCAACTCATTAAACCTAAATTGAAAAAGTAACTACACATCTTTTCTCAAATTCAGAACCGATTTGTCATGGATCGCATTCCAAAACGAAATAAAGTTACCATCCCTCCTATGCATCAATTTTCCAGCCACGAACCACAAATTCATTCATCAAACCATGATAGATTACAGACGGTCTACTATTAAACTGAAGAGGTCACAGTTGTGCTTCCTTTCTGAGGCTTGGTTGTTGTTGTAGTTTTGGCTACGTAGGTATCCTGGTATGAACAATAATTTCCTCCAAAGAATCCACCCTGAATGAATAAGATGTAGAAGAGAATTGTTCCACACAAAATAATAATAAATGATTCCAACATTGTCTGCATACCGATATAAAATACAAAGTTACTCAATGCTTACCTTACAAAACATCATAGCAGTATGATATATCATTATTTTACAAACAAATAATACAACATAAATCTAGATGGTGAGGATGGTACTTTTCCAAGTCTAATTAACCACCAGACCTGGTAAATTTTCCATATAGAAATGTCAAGGCTTCCTCTCCATGATAGGCCAAACCTTAAGCACCATGCACGCTCTTATCAATGGGTAAGTTAGAACATGGACTTGTTCATATTTCTAACATATATATCCAGGGCTCCACAATGGAGCTTTTACAAGTAACAATATTTTTCTTCCCTAACTATTTACAATGTCTACAGCATACAAACAACTATAAGCGAACAAACAATTTGTAAGTACAAGCACTTGATACTACTTGCTTTAGTTTTTAGAGTAGATGTACTATTTGCACATTTGACTATTAGCTTTAGTCCGTAGAGTAGCTATAGTCCACATGCACTAAGAACTATTAGTTGTCTAGTACTAGCTGTCTAGTGTAAGTAGTACTATTTTAGACGTAATTTACACATTTTGGAATTATTTGGTTAGTATAAATAATTAAGCTATGATATATATAAGTAGCTCATAGTTTTGAATAATCCTTTTTTAACAGTCATTATACCTAGTAATTACATATCATAGGCTCATTATACCCAGTAATTACATACCATAGCATACCAATATGAAAGGAATAAGGAACTTTAGTGTATATTACATACCAACTTTGTGTTTATGCCACTAATATGGATCTCCTTCAGGCCAACCTACAGTTTTTTGTGAGTGGAAATAATTAGGTTTTATTCATTTCATAGATGAATTAGAAACCATAATTTTGATCGAAATTGTATAAATATGTAGTTATTATAAATACCCAAAGGCGAGTAGTGTGAGAGCCTAAGATGTCATGGCGGATGCAGTGTTGGAAGCCAAGATCTCGACAGTCCAAACTCGGAGGTGATGCAGTCCTGAAAGGTAGGAAGAAGCTCCTACTACATCAAATATCAAAGAAAAAGTAGCCATGAATCATGTGGCTTCATTCCACAGTATTGGAATTTACACTGGAGAAAATTGCATAGGAAACATTTTCCCAGGACCTAGAAGTTAGTCATAGAATCAATCAGCAAAACACTCCATGGTATAAATCAAGCACAACACAAAAGTACACTGAAGAAATTCCCATGGGAACTCCATGGCATAAATCAAGCACAAAACAAAAGTACACTGAATAAAATACCAAGCCTCCCCTCATGGGGTCATGATTACAATTGTACTCTTACAGACTACTCCCAGCAATGAGTCTTGACTAGCCATCACTTGCTGCAATTTACTGTTGTGTTCTTGTCCATGTCCATGCAATACAACGTAGAAAGATTAACGTATCTTTAACAATTGTTGTGACTATTAGAGGTTCCCTCTTATGTGTTGAAGTGCTCAACGATTGGTGTGGCTACACTTTCCCATGTATTTCTATTATAAATTCAAATATGGAGGTTCGAATCCACTAAACATTCATATTCAAGGTTGTGTATGCTTTTGAGAGGTGTAGTTATGTAGTATTAAGCAACCCGGTTTCTATTAGAGGATTTAACTGCTAAATAAATGCTTTCTCAGCTAGCCAATGACCTGGTAATTGTTGCAACTGTTGAGTGGGCTCTCTATATTGTTTAGTGAATCCCATGGATATTTTTTATGAAGAACGTTGAAGTGCTTGCTACGTTGAACTTGTGGTGTGGTTGTTGGTGAAGCCATTGGTGAATAATGAGATGCAAAACCCGTCTCCCTCTAATTCCATGCTTTTATTTCTACATAAAGACTGATCTATGGTGAAGACCAAGGCATGAAGAGACCACAAATCTGGGCTCTCTCCTCCTCCAATATACTTCTTTTTATCCTAATGGTCTCATCTTAGGAACTAGGACTACAAAAATATTTGTGAGAATTTGGGATGTGAAAACTCGGGAAAATGTTGCATTTTTTGTGCATTTCCTTGCGATAGTGAGACATGATGGTGTCAAGAAAGGTATTTGTGCAAGATAAAAAAGAGTAATAAATTTAGTGCAATTTGATCATAGTGGTAGTTACCTTGCAATTGTTGGTATTTACGACGAAGTTGTACCTTTTCGAATCGACAAGCACGTGGAATTGGAAACTTCTGTTTGAGTTCTTGGAACCTTATTTCTCAACGAATGACTTTCCTTGTAGTGTTTCCAACAACCTGGTACTTAGAAAGCGATCGAAGCTCCTACAAGACTATCCTATTCAAATGTGTATATAAGAACAAAAAAACAATAAAATTAAACACGGGAATTGATTGAGTACATCCAAAAGCGGAAGGAAACCATCGCTTCCATGCTTCCATTTGTTAGGATTATTAATCCTCCCTTGTCCAATTTCGTCATATGTCTAAATCAAGAGTCATGTCTAAATCGGGAGTCCATCCAGCCTATTTTTAGTCACTAGCACCATTGGGTCCACTTGGCCTAATTGAGGCACATGTTTCAGTTACTAAAGTGTGGGGAACACTAATTGAGGTCTACTACCACTAATTGCACTTGCATGCATCACTTTATGAGCCTCCTAGACCAATCCCNTGCCGATACCAACCAAGGTCAGTTGAGTTGAGTTGGTGACTAGTCAAGCTCAGTTAGGAGTCAGTTACATTCAGTTCTAGTCCTCTACATTTAGTTAGTGTTAGGTTTGCATGGCTGCATGCAAGAGGGGTGCATTTCTCACCTACCATAGTTAGTTATCCTTAGTCAACACTGAATGTAACACTTGAGTTGTGTTTTAGAACTTCGATGAACTATAATAATGATTTAGACAAGGTCAGTTAACTACTGAGTCCTCCGATAATAATTTAAACAAGGTCTTAGTTACCTACAGTCAAGTAGAGTCTAATCAATTCAAATTTCCTCATGTGGATTCTAATTTCTTGTGGCTATTTATCCATTGTACTTCATTGTAATTATTATCTAATTACTCTTTGATTAATGAAAAACATTCATAGCTGCAAGCCATTTTTTCACTGTTTCATTCTTCAATAACTGAGTAAATTGTGTGATCTATCTTGTGAGTTGTGTATTTGTCCACATATCTATGTGCTCAAATTAATATGGTATCATAGCCTCAGTGGACAAGGCACTTCTCCTCTTTAGATCTCCAGCTGGATCATTATTTTGAGCAATTTGCTCCATTCCTACTCTGCACCAGAAGTATAAGGTTTACCACTTGATACCCCAAGTAAAGGAATTGTTGATCAAGCTTGCTTGATCAATTATGTTGGGTGTGATGAAAACCTGAAATGTGCAGGTAGTCGACCTTACTTTGTATTTTGTGTATTTGCAGGTACAATTTCGAATGGCTTCATCAATTCTGGATTCATCAGTTCCTCTTCTCACCCTATCCACAAACTATTCATAATGGAAGATGAAGATGATTGCATCTCTGAAGAGATAAGATCTCTATGAGGTGTCTATTGGACTTGGTGAAGAGTCCTTTGAGAGAAAGGATGGATGGCTAAATGAATGTGATGCAACTTATGGAACAATGTATATGGCCATTTCTCCTAGCATGCGCTACCTCAAAAGATATGTTAGAAACCCAAAGGAACTCTGGAAAATATTGGACAGAACCTTTGGAATGATTGATGAGGATCATAATAGCACTTTGGAGAGCATATTCAGAACCATAAGCATTCTAAATCCAAACTTCTCAGCCTCCACTCTCTCTGATGAAGTTGTTCAAAATGAACAAGAAGCAGAATCTTCTACACAGCCAATTCGAATTGAAGACAGTCTCCTTGCATTGACTCCTTCTCCTGATGATCCAGAATTTTATGAGATCTTTGATATCTCATCTCCTCATATGGCTGAAACAGAAAAAGACATTCAAATCTCTGATATTGAAGAAAAATACTGCTGCACTTCCATGTAAACATTCATCGATGATTTTCCTTTGAATTCTGTGCAAAATTTAACAGTAATTGCTTTTGAAAGTGAAGAGAAATTTGATTTTTCTCCCTCTAATGTTGTTGCTGGTGTGCAAATATGTAATACTTTGGATATTTTGGAAGAAATATCATATTACCAGAGTGATCCATTAGCTCCCCATGATCAAGATTTTCCAGCAAATTCCTGCAGGATTGCATGCACCAAAATTCATAATTTTGAAGAAGAAGAAAGTTGTGCATCCACCATCTCGGTTGACCATTTCTTTGGATCTGATATGAACCTTATTAGATCTGATATGATTTTATTTAGATCTGATCTGATATTGCTTGGTTCAGAATTTCAAGTTCATAAGCTTTCAGTACCGCTTGTAGCTGTTATCATCAATTTTGAGAAGCAACAAGTATCGCAAGTCTCCTGCAAAACTGTTGTTGGGGATTTGATTTCATTTCACAGTTTTGGATCTGTTGTGAACCTATTTAGATCTGATTTAATTTCTGATTTGATATTATTTGGTTCAAATTTTAAAATACAAGAGATTTCAGTCATGCTTGTAGCTTCTCTCACCAATTTCGGTGTGAAAAATCAAGTACCGCACTTTCTCTTCAAAACTGCTGCTGGGGATTTGGTGTTAGTTTCCTTTTATGAGGTTTCTGATATTTTATTATGTGATTCATTAGCTATATCAGACTATGGAGCTCAAGAATTCGCTCTCAACAACCCCAGTGCTTCTCCCATTGATCACATGCTCATCTCCTCACAGAATCGGTAAAGATGAAGACATTCTGCATATGCCTGAACACTTGCTCCTAACACTTGGGGCTGATTTTATCACTCATGGTTTGTTGTTCATGGCTGTAACATATCAGTTTCTTCATTGTTCCTCACATGTTCTGAATCCTCAAGAACCTTTTCTCACTTATCAGTTGACTTCAGTTGCTCTACATGGGTCCAGTCTTCATCCGGCAGCTATCTATATTTCTGATCTAGTTGAGCATATAATTCTTCTTCCAAAGAGGAATATTTCTCTAGACATAATGATGGAGAGGTTCACATGCTAGGCCCCATGATACCTGTGCATAGAAGAACTAGATTGATCCTGATTCTACCTGCGTAATTAGAGGGGGGGCTTTTTCCCATGTGGTTTTTTCCCCAACTCCTTGTTTTTTAGCAGTTACTTTACTTTACTTGATGTAATGGGTGACCTATGGTCTTAGTTACCAGGGCCCACAAATTGTCCAAGTTAGCATTCAGGGGGGGTGTTAGGATTATTAATCCTCCCTTGTCCAATTTGGTCATATGTCTAAATCAGGAGTCATGTCTAAATCGGGAGTCCATCCAGTCTATTTTTAGTCACTATTGCCATTGGGTCCACTTGGCCTAATTGGGGCACATGTTTCAGTTACTAAAGTGCGGGGAACACTAATTGAGGCCTACTACCACTGATTGCACTTGGATGCATCAGTTTATGATCCTCCTAGACCAATCCATACAATTTAGGAGCCACTGGGAGTGCCGATACCAACCAAGGTCAGTTGAGTTGAGTTGGTGACTAGTCAAGCTCAGTTCGGAGTCAGTTACATTCAGTTCTAGTCCTCTACATTCAGCTAGCACTAGGTTTGCATGGTTGCATGCAGGAGCGGTGCATTTTTCACCTACCACAGTTAGTTAGCCTTAGTCAACACTGAATGTAACACTTGAGTTGTGTTTTAGAACTCCGATGAACTCCGATAATGATTTAGACAAGGTCAGTTAACCACTGAGTCCTCTAATAATACTTTAAACAACGTCTTAGTTACCTACAGTTAAGTAGAGTCTAATCAATTTGAATTTCCTCATGTGGATTCGAATTGCTTGTGGCTATTTAGCCATTGTACTTCATTGTAATTATTATCTAATTACTCTTTGATTAATGAAAAGCATTCACAGTTGCAAGCCATTTTTGCATTGTTTCATTATTCAATAACTAAGTAAATTGTGTGATCTATCTTGTGAGTTGTGTGTTTGTCAACCGTGATCTATGTGCTCAATTTAATACCATTGGACAAACAATCACTTCGCAGGGAAATCAAGCTTGCTTTCTGATAGAAATTTTGTTATTGGGGGAAGGCTCCAGGAAACAACTGTAAACTTCCTAAAACTCGTGAAACAAAAGACGAAAAGCTCCAACCTAAATAGTAATTGGAGCTTGAAATCTAACAAATAGACAAATTTACAGAATGTAGAAGTTTTTATGGCTCAAGTCTATGATAATCGTCTCCCTCAAAGCAAGGATTTGTATCACGACTTAATGCCTCCAATTGGTAACATTCTCATACAATTTCGAGTTTTGTCTAGACTTTTCACACAAATGATACATAGCTGGGCTTTTTCTTTTTTGTGAACCAGGTCGAAACCTCATGAAATTTCAAGCTAAGAATCTTGCTCAAGAAATTAGGTGGTGGATTAGTTCATCCAGGAATCCATTTATAACTATGAAGACATGGGTGATCATGGCACCAAGAAGGGCATGCAGGGCCTCACCTTACTGCAAACCCTCATTTACAACCACGTTGCCTACAAAGCCTGCACAATCGAGGATGTCAGTTGTCAGAGCATGTCAGTGACATTGCTGAGGATGTCAGAGCATGTTAGGTGCAAGAAATAAAAAGTGGTTTTTGCAATAAGAGGGTGTAGACTAAAAACATAGGAAACTATATTAATTAGAGTATAAAAGCACATCTTAAAAATGTGTAATTGATGTGGCACAAATATCAAAACCCAACCGATTACAATATTCCCTGCTTGCAGGGAATAATAATAACAAATTTGACATATTTATGTCGATAGCAGTTTTTATTTGAGATTTGGGATGGACTACGACCTATGTCTTTTCATCTATAGACGAGGATGAGACAAGTGTACCATCGATATTGATTCTATGGCAGCCATTCAAAATTCAAAATAAACAACTATAAAAAAGGACCGGTAGCTAGCTGATGAATGGATAGTTGGTAGCAATGCATGGAAAACGCATAGTTGATGAATGGATAGCTGGTAGCAATGCATGGATAACTCATAGCTGATAAATGGATAACCAACCATTCATGGCATATAACTAAAAGAATGTGAGATAAAAAGAAAAATAATAAAAAAAAATAATTGATAGTTTATAAATGGATAACATGAAGAATGTCGGTGATAACATGTAGCTAGACATGGATAACTCACACTTAACCAGTTTAACTAGAAGAATATGAGGAATAAAAAGATATTTCCAAATCGTCTTCCATTCCATAACTATCTCTCAATCATTTGATCCCTATCCACTTAAACCAACCACCAACCATAAATTATGTGGGTATGCAAGTTATATTTAAGGGAAAAAAATAAAACATTGTTATACTAAAAACTAACTTAATAAAGTGATTATCTGTAATCTATAGTGAATAAATGTCACTACGTGTATATATTGACTATAAGTTCCCTTAATTAATCATTATAACGCAACTTTAATGTTTGAAATAAATACTAGATTACTCAATTAATGTTTTTCTAATGATTCTTTTAGTAATTATATTTTAAGTAATCGTTATAAAACAACTTTAATGTTTGAAATAAATACTACATCACTAAATTAATGTTTTTTTAATGATTCTTTTAGTATTATATTTGCATTTTTATTTTATTATTTTATTCTTATTTATGAATAATTTAAAATTAATATATCAATTTTATAAACATATATATTATTATTTATATATTTTTAACATAATATTTGTTTTTCAATTTATTTATAATAAAAATATCTTTGATTTAAAAATAACCTATATCACTATGAACCATATTATCTAAACTTATTTTAAACTCTTCCATATAATTTAATTTTTCTAAATTAAAATAAAGTCAAGTGGATAGTGGAGTGCGTTTCTAATCTGGTCTACTTTGACCATTATACTTTTAAAATCCTATAGTTGCGTTTAGCTTGTGTTTTGATTTTTTTTTAAGGTATAGGTTCAAAGTGTCATATTCCATAGCCGAGTTTGAATTTTAGAATGTTTTTTTACATATTTTTACAATTTAGATGCATCTTATTCCCTAGGGATTGGTATTCTAATGTGATATGGTATTATTATTATTTTTAATTTATGAGGTTTTTTTCTTTAAAATATCTAATTTAAAATATCTGAATGGAGAGAAGTTTAATCATTAATGGTTTGATCAGTCTAGGGTAATTAGATTTAAACCTATTAGTTATGATTTTTTTTTTGTCAACAACATGTTTTAGATAGACTATTCAACCAATTAAATTAATCTTTATAATTTTATTTTATTTTGTAAGCTGTGGAAGAACCTTTTATTGTCAAAAGAAAAAATATATGGTACAGAAAAAGGCCTCACGCATCGTCTGCAACAAATAGACAATGACTTGGGAAGACAAACTCAATCTATCAAGAGACAGGGATAAAGGCTAACCTAATAGATAAGAAAGACAACAGTTGAGAAAATATGACAAAGAACATTTGACTGAGAAACAAGAAACAACTTAAGTGGATTTTAATGGATCTTTTTTCCATTTTTCCCCTTATTTTTACAGACATCGATCCAACCTGAAGAGTTGTCATTTGTTGAATTTTATAGAACAATGGCCAAAGTCCCAGAAGAGGAACCAAAACTAGGCATATTTGGAGGGATGGAAAGATCCTGATCATTATCTAAGTTATCGGATTCATGAGGGCATTTTTTACCACCAGAGAGGGATATTGGGACCATGATTCTATCTTGAATCAGTACTGCCTAGGAAGGTTGATCTAAAGTATAAAGAGGTTGTTGTTTTGAGGAGGCATTTGGAGGTTGCTTTAAAGCTTGAGGGGGGGATTTCACCAACCTTCTCTTTGTCTTTTACCACCCTCTGGATATTTTCTTAGAAGCAACAGACAAAGTCGAGTGTTGGAAGCAAGGCCAAACTTCTCAGAGATGGCTCGTTTGTTGATAGGCTCTACACCGGAAAGCAATATTCTCATAGTCAATCAGCTGTTGGAAAAAAGAGGCTTCCCAGTTGTGGAGAATCATGTTAGGATTCCCTTTACTCAGATCCAACTCAACGCATATGGGAGCGAAGGTGTAAATGTCCTTCTTAATCCTTTCTACATCAATCTTGATAAATCATCTGAAGGTGTTCCCCATTGTAGGAAAGATATTTGTAGTCCTGAAATGGGCTCGCAAATTCAAGAACTTCACCCAAAATAGGGTAGTCATGGATGTCATGGTTGTAGGATTGAAGCTTGGAAACCATGGTTGGAAGGATAAACCTGCATGGCCCCAAAACCATAGTCCATCACCCATAATTTTTCGATGATCTTGTGCTTGATGAAAGTAAACAATGAAGAAATCCTTGGAGCAGAGGAGAAGGTCATAGTTGGGAGTCCATAATCAATTCAACTATTCCTTCAATGCATCAGCAGAACGATAAAGGCCATTGAAATGACATATTAATGCATGTTTTTTGAAAATTGATTCCCAGGAAAAAACCAGAGGATCAAGAACCTCCACCTCTGGAATGTCTTCTGATTTCTCCACTATAAGGATGGGTGGGAAGCTAGATTGGGTCCTTGTTCCTCCACAGGCTTAGATTTGACTGCATCAAAAATTAATCACAGCTGGGAAGAGGAGGGCTCCCTAGAAACCCTAGCCCCCCCACCACACAAACCCAAAACTAAGAAAATCATGGAGTCCTTCCTCACCTTGCAATCACCAAAGGAAATATCATCTGGGAGAAGCCTTCCCATGAAGAATAGCTTTTGAAAACAAGAGGGTATTCCTTTAAACTTGTGGATATTGGATTTGAGGGTAAAAATTGCATCCAAGGTATTAACCCGTAGGTAGATTGAAGATCCACACAAAGATCTCATAAAAATGGAGAAGGCCTGGGATGGAAGTGGATCATAATAACACTCATAAAAAAACAAATTGGTTGTGCTAAGAGCATAAGGTTGGACATGGACAAAATTTCCATGGGGGTAGATGATTTAGAAGAGGCTCCACGAGTTGCATGTTGCAAGAGAAACAACGACCACGTTGAGGCTGGACGCAAGGAGAAAGAAGTACATGAGATAGATCCTATGATATTTCTATAGTCTTGATGGCATGAATAAATTCCATAGCTGAGGATCTAAAGCACAATGTAATCCTACTAAGATGAACAACAAAGATTTGCAACAAAACTAGTGAAGAAGTGAGAAAAATACATATCAAAAGAAACTCAATTGAATAAAACCCATATTCTTTATTAATAGATAATGAGAGTACAATATAAATACATCTTCAAAGGATAAATTCTTTATCCTAAGAAGGAATTTGGAATCCTTTCATTGGGTAGGATTAAATTAGCATAGAAACCATCACTAGACTTGAGAACTAGTCCTAACTCCTTAATGTGCTCAGTTAACTGAATGTAACTGAAGGTAATTGGAGCTAGATGACACATAAGGGAGTTAATTAATGATATCTAATGATAGAGTGACAAATTTAGTAGGTTTAATTAACTAACAGTGGTCATCGAAGCTCACTATCAACCCAGAGTGATGAAATCAAGGAATGGTGGCCCAGTTAATTGATTGTATCCCAATTATCTGAATGTAACTGATGATGGATGGATAAAAACATGGATGAGGATGCATGAGGCCCTAAGTCATGGATGAGGGCAGGCACAATAGTGGGTAATTAGGTAAAAAAATGGTAGGGATTGAGGCACTAGGAAGTCAACAATAAGGTCTAATCACTAGGTAGGTCAATAATGTTGCATGCATGGCTCAGGTCTAAATGGAAAATATGCTCCAACACCCCCCCTCCTTAAGCCTAACATTTGAGAAGTAAAAAAAAAGATAAGGCACATGAAACTAGGCCTATCGTCAACCTTTAACATTATTCGTCCATGTAAACTAACGAAAAAGGAAAAACCACATGGGGAAAATCCTTCCAAAAAAATGGACATGAAAGGTAAACAAAAAATGCTCTCCAAAATAAGTGATTATGTTTGGAGGAATCTGTATTAGGAACATAGACATGTGCAAGATGGAAACTAGAACCATGTAGAGAATTTGAGGTAAACTTATGAGAGAGCAAAAGTAATTGAGAATTCGAACCATATTAGGTAAACCCAAGAAACTAAGATGTTGCAGCCTTGAACATTGAACCATGTGGGGTAAAATCATCTCCAGGTGTGAGTAGTAAGTGTCCAAGCGAATGCAGGATGTCTCCAATTTCATTATCATTGTAAGGAAGTGCGCATGTTATCATGTAGGAAGGAAGAGGAGGCTGGGGACCATGGAGAGAGAATTATTGAGCTCCATAATATGATATATCTTCCAAAATATCCAATGAATCACTATCCATCACATCAGTAAAATCATGAGAAGAAACTAATATAGAACCCCCAATAGTAGAATTTTTTAAGGAGACTTGAAGTGCTTGAATTTTCACACCAATAGTGATGTGATCAGTCCCAAGAATAACTGAAATATATTGGAGTACCAATATCGCATCATGATGGTTAAAATAAAATCCAAGAGGGTGATACGTGTGTCCCAACTGCACCACTGAGAGACCAAATTCATAATTTTATCCATCTTCAATAAAATTTTGAGAATTGTTGCAAGCAATCAAGTAGGAATTTGCTACAAGGATTGGACTAGTAAGGGCGAATGGATCACTTCTCAAATCTTATATTACCTCCAAAACATCCAAAATATCACTTTTTCTGTACACCGGTAGCAACCTTGGAGAGAGAGGAATCAAATTCCTCTTCAACTTCTTGAGCAAGGGCTAACAAACTTTGCTCGAAATTAAGAATCGAAGAATCATTGGAGAATAGATGGAAAGAGAGTTATTATTCAACAATGGTGGTTCAAATGTCTTATGATGGAGAAATTGTATTGGCAGATGAGACACCATATCTATCATAAACTTCTAGAGCAATAGAAGAAGGAGTCACTGCAAGGAGACTTTCACCAATTTGAACTGAATGAGTTGAATATTCTACCATTTCTTCAACTGGAACAACTTCATTAGAGAGTGTTGATGCCAAGACATTTGAAGGAAGAAAACTTGAGTAGGTTTTGGATTCGCTCCAGGTATCATATACTTCTTTATGCACACCAAAATATCTATCTAGATTGCTCTAGAGCTCAAATGGATACTCAACAGAATTAATGAGATACCACATCTTATGAGACATTGGCAAACATATTTTTCTAAATGCACTATCACAGTCATTTAGCCAATCATTTTTCTCTTTGTTGGTTTCTGTCATTTCCACGGCTACAATAGACAAATAAAAGAGATCATTTATCTTTATATATGCTACCATATTCAATTTCCACTCAACATAATTGAATGGTGATACAGGAGGAACTAATTTCAAATCCATGTTGAAGTTGTTGTACCTGCAAAATAAACACTTTGAAAATCTGTATTGAGAATTAATTGAATTTATCGAGCTCCCTGGGCTCCGATACCATGTAATATTTCTATAGCCTTGATGGCAACAAGAAATTCCACAACTAAGGATCTAAAGCACAATGTAATCCTACTAAGATGAACAACAAATATTTGCAACAAAACTAGTGAACAAATACTGACCAAAATACATATCAGAAGCAACTCAATTGAATAAAATCCATATTGTCTATAAACAATAATGATAGTATAGTATAAATACATATCTAAAGGATAAATTTATTAACCTAAGAAGGATTTTGGAATCCTCTCATTGGGTAGGCTTAAATTAGCATAGAAACCATCACTAGACTTGAGAACTAGTCCTAACTCTTGAATGTGTTCAATTAACTGAGTGTAACTGAATGTAACTGGACCTAGATGCCACATGAGGGAGTTAATTAATGATGTCTAATGATAGAGGGGATAATTTAGGAGGTTTAGTTGACTAGCAGTGTTCATCGAAGCTCACTATCAGCCCAGAGTGATGAAATCAAGGAATGGTGGCCCAATGAACTGATTGTAGCCCAGATAACAAATTGTAATTGATGGTGTATGGATACAATCATGGATGAGAACCCATGAGGTCCTAAAATCATGGGCGATGACGCAATAGTGGGTAATTAGGTAAAAAATGACAAGGATTGAGGAGCTAGGAAGTCAAAAACAAGGTATAAACACTAGGTAGGTCAATAATGGTGTATGGTTGCATGCATGACTCGTGTCATTTACCCAATTAAATAATTTCCAAATAAGACTACTTGCAAATAATGTTCCACCAACCTACTAGTTCCCTAGGTTGAGATGGAGACATAAATTTTGTAATAAGGGGCTATGAGACCCAAAAGGACTTTAGTTTACCATATTCACATTTACATGGGTCACATAAATGATGAATGATAATAAAATAAGGTGGAATGGGTTCATGAAGACACTCGGAAGCTTGTGGAGCCTTTGGATGGCTAGATTTCCTCCACGCTTGGCATGATATTCATCCATATTCGAACACATGGGTAATGCAATGTTATTGGAGGGTGATGTGGTGTCAAATATCATATATTGAGCCAAGGAATTCGAATAGGTAAAGGAGAGTAACTTCCATGGAAGAGGAAGAGACTAGAAGACAAGGTGTGCCACTTGGACGGAGATTCCATGCACTCTATTAGAACAAATGATGAAATATTATATGACAAGTATGAAAAATTCAGACCTGAATTCAAACATATTACAAATATGACATGGTAGGGATAAAAATAGACACAAGAGGTCGAATTTTGGAGTTATATTCAGCCATATGAATTGGGGAAAGAATTGGAGCATGAAGAGGAAGAAAAGTGTCATGTGAGTTACTAAACCACTAAGATGAGTTGGAGGAATCCCATGGAGGGAAATTTGACGTTAGGAGGCCTCATGAAGTTAATAAAAGGATTTAATGAGGAATGAGAATATACTTTGATCATTTTTTAGTTGGACTTTGGCATTTTGGAGAGATTTTGCTTGTCCACTACGCGGTGAGTGTTCACTCTCCCTGCTTGTGAACCAATTTTGAGGGAGTTGGATTCCTTTCCAAGTTGGTTGATGAAGAGGAAATACATACCTATAATTGGATATTAATGAAGGTGTTTTATTTTCATTTTTAAGGTCCATACATTCGAATTCTCATCTATCTCCCTATTCTCTCATTCCTTCTTCTCCATTCCCCCACACTCTCAAGTTGATGGCACACTTGTTGGAGTGGTGCTTGCACCTTGTTGAGGATATTTGATGCCAAATATTGGTTATATTATGTATGGATCTGTACTATTTTTACCATATTCTCTTTAAGTCTAAATATCATAAATCCATGTGTGAAAGGCTTGCATTCCCGTTCTCTTGAATGACTAGTTTTCATGTATTTGGCTTCCATTTTGGAAAGAGTTGTGTATCATATTTGTATGAGGACTTTTCTATGAGGTTGATGATGATGTAGAAGACATAAATTATGTATAACTCTGTAATTTAATTACCATATTATCTGTTTCTAAAAATCCAAGAAACTTCAGTGTGGAAGGCTTGTATTCCCATACTCTTGAATGCCTAGTTTTCATGTATTTGGATTCCACTTTAAAAGAGTTGTATATCAGATTTGTATGAAGGAATTTATCTTATGTTTAGTGCCATTAGGGAATCCACTTGAATATTTTTTATGGTATTCATATTTCACGTCATTATATGAACCATTCAATCTACTTTCCATGAGACAAATCGAGTTATTAACATCATTTCCCCTTAAGCAAATTCATTGAAAGTTACCATATAGATGTTGCACCTCATAACTAGTTTGAAAATATTAATAACCATGAATAATGACATAAATTGATGTTTGATATGCATACCCGTACTCTATTCTAAAATTTTGGAGGGTCGTACTACATTTGGAGAAAACAACTGTCATCTACCCTTGCGGGTTTTAACATCGATTTCCTAGTGTTTTTTCCCCCCTTTCCCTATGTTCCAAATCATGTTTTAGAAGAAATTGGAAAGTGTATGATCAGTAATAATATGCATAAGTATTCCCTAATACACATAAAGATCTTCCATACCAAATTTGAAGTCATTTGGGTGCATTTGGGTCAACTTGGGTTTCAGTAGTGTTAAGCTAGAAATTGGCCAAAGTTGTGCAAACTTGAGTAACATGTCAAAACGAATTTCTGATTAAACCATTGAGTGTTTTAGGTATTTTATTATGTTTTAAATCCCATAGGATCCCTCCATAATAATTTTGGAAAGGTTCGGTGGTGTTTGGGACCAAACCAAGAAGGATTAGTTTACCACATTTTCCTAGTAAATTTGCACTTTCTCTCATTAACCCCCAAACAAGATTGCATAGGTATAAAGTCAGATAAAAAAGTGTCCATAAACCACATTGGGATGTTTTAAGACTCACCATACTATTTACTTTCAAATTCTGTACCATTTGGTGAAACTTGGAACCCTCTAGAGTCATGACTAGTTAAGATCGAATTTGCTGAAATTGTAATTTTCTCCAAAACTCCAAGTATGGACATTACAAATCAGGTATATATGGAAAATATGCTCCAACAAATCCAAGATGTTGGAAGAGAGATAAAGAATGCAAATATATTCGAGGGTTTGGATTGAATGAGAATTCCAACCTGCAAAGACTAGCATAGGGAGAAAAACGAAGGGGTGAGACACGAGAGCGACCATCACAAGATAATTTAATACAATCTCTTTGGGTGAAACCACAATTTTGACCACTACTCAAGGTTTCCCCATGGCTCCAGGTTTGTCCCTCATTGGAATAATTGAGGTATCTAATAAGGTATCATCATTTTTTCAAAAAAAAACTCATGAGATTTTTTTTTAATATTTGAATGGAGAATTGTTCAATAGCCAAATGCTTGGTAACCCTAGGGAAACTAGATTTAAAATTGTTATCTATGGCATCCTTATTAGCAACATGTCTTAGATAGATTATTCAACCAATTAAACTAACCTTTGGAGACTAATGTCACTTATAGGGATTGTGATATAATAAGGTATCATCATTTTTTCAAAAAACATCTCATGAGATTCTTTCTTTAAAACATATGAAAGAGAGCGGTTTAAATGCCAATTGCTTGACAACCCTAAGGAAACTAGATTTAAACCTGTAACCTATGGCATCCTCGTCAAAAACATGCCTTAGATAGAGTATTCAACTAATCAAACTAACCCTTGGAGACTATTGTCACTTATAGTTATTAGGTAGATCATTTAATAAAATAAAATATTAACTCTTTCGTGAATAATAACACTCTATCTAACCTTTTATTCTAAAATTGTACAAAGCATACCAATTATTTGGATGATCTCAGTTTCTATTGCGTTTAGCGTCATGTGTAACATATATGAAATTGAGCATGATTAGTGCCAGTGTCTTATGTTTGTATTACTTGAAAGAAAGACCTTCATAATTATAATATGACATATGTATTATATACAATGATCCATCTTAACTTTGCATCTATCAACACTAAGAGGGATGAAAAAGAATTGGGATGAAAATGTCTCAATACTTAAAACGTCCCTGGTTAAGATAAATCTTTCTAATGTGTGTGTATTTTTTCCTTGGGAATAAATCTTTCTAAAACTCTTGGGAACTTCCCCACATTCAAGGAGCTTGACCCCATGGAAATCTAAATTTAAAACAAGCATTGTAGAATTAGTGAACTTGACCCCATGAAGATCAAAATGGGGACCTACAGTCTCTTAATAGTCATGGTGATGACTGCATGGACTTTGACTTGATGTATTTTAAAATGTTTTAATACTGCCATATATGTTTGGGGTCTTTGGTCATCCCTCTAGACTATCAGGTGGTTCTTGTTCAGTTATTTGCAGTTTTGTTTAGGTCTATCTTGATCATACAACCTTGATCATTGTTGGAGAAATTTTCATGTATCTTATAAAAATTAAATTTGATTCCATTGAATAACAAGTTATTTGTTTGTTCTCCTAAAAAAAGAAATGGGGATGTACATAGTATGCCAAATCACTCACAATGTCTTGCAATAGTTCCACCGAACGATTGAATGAACTATAGAATATATATATATACTTTGGTTATGGATCATTTCCTCATTATGTAGAAAAAATCTAAGGTTATTATGTACAAACATAAGGCTCCTCTACCTTCGTCTTTGTTGGTGTTATTTCTATGTTTTTTCATTTTCCTATTCTCTTTAGCATTTAGTCCCTTTAGTAATTTTTATAGCACCCTTTGTCAAATGGATGTTTCAAGTGAGACATAAACATTCATGAAAGTGGGTTGTGTTTAAATTAATGACTTGGGGGAGGAAACTTATTACTACTACAATTGTCACAATTGAACATATAACATTGAAATTTCATTTAAGTTCATAGATGACATGGGAAGTGACCATAAAAAATTAGTCACTATTTGTTGTGTTGCTAATCATGGGTGGGAACAAGTTTAATAGAGTTGATAATAAGTTTAATTACAAAGGTTCATGACAAGTACCCTAAATTAAAACCCTAAATAGATGGTTAAATATCTAGAAAAAAATATGGTTAAATATCTTAAACAAATTTAATAGAGTAAATAATGGTGGTCAAATATCACTAGAATATAGACATGTAGATAGCCACATATAATACTTAAAATAAACAATTATATTCGATAGTCAAAATATGGTTATTGTCACAGATTTAAAGGTCTTGTCCATAATTTTATAACATTTCTTTGCCTCCACCACATGGGCTTGAACAAACTACACTTATTATAACCAGACTATTCATCTATGCTTACAGTATTTCCCATAACTATGTCATTTTCTACAATTGGTTATATTTGCAACCAAGTTATTTTGATAATATTAACACATCCAACCATGTCTTAAATCATTAACACGACGATATTTTTATACTTAGTGAATATTCATAATTACTTAGTGTTGGGTTTCAGCTTCCGTTCGACCCAAGTTCAGTCCCTTCTACTTAGCGTAACAAATCCCAAGATATCATCCCGACAGGGCAAGGCTTATTCGGTAGCACCTGCAGTGCATATGCATTCTCACCCGATATATCTTCCTTATGGGTAACTTCCAGAACCATGTTTCTGCAGTTGGGTGGGGGATTTCATGTCCCTTGGAAACCCGCCAAGGTGCTTGACTAAGGTTGATGGGTGGGGTTTTGACACGAATTATACACAACCAAGTTGTGGCACGATTCCTCCTTCTGCAAGTATTATATCAACAACCCAATGCAACATAAGTACATTCACACATTCACAATAACAGTGCAACATATATCAATAACTCTTTGTAAGAAAATACATATACATTCACTCACAACAACATATATACATGCATCTTAAACACATTCATAATTCATACATTCGACAAAGTAGTTAACATGGAAACCCATCAAGGAAAAACCATAAAGGCGCTCTTCATCTAGAATGAGAAATGTATGCACCTTATGTCTGTGCACTAAGCTGCAGACTCTATTCTAGACCTTCTTCTTTATCTACACAGACTCTTTCTTCCTCTCATGCTCTTTGATATTCTCTTCTACTCCCTCCCTACTTAACTCTACTAACGATCCGCACACATTAGGGATCGACTCAACTTCTCCTACACTTCTGCACACTCAACTGTAGATTCTTCAATCGTTTCCTACAACATTAACAGACAACTCTACATACAGAAACTACCAGAACAGACCAGAGGATACCTATGTCAGAATCAAAGAAAGGATAATTAACATAGAATAAGCTAACAATGAAGAAACTAACCCACATATAGCCTGGGTTCCTCCTTTTATATCCTCTTACATGTCACTTTTAGTCGATCATCATACAGTTAGCCAATAGGTTGTCTTTCCTATTCTAGCAACACATGTCAGTAGGAAATAATGGCCCAAATTACAAATATGATTTCATACATGTGGCTTCCCCCAACTCTGGCCAACCTCGTCCCCATGATCTTCCTGAACTGTCGCTTTCTGGCCGTAATTCTCTATTGTTGTTTTCCAATCGTTATACCATTGCACGCCTTATGGTACTATTATTTTGTCGCACCTTTCCTTCTCTCATTCCTTCCTTCTGTCACACATCTTCTTTTGTCACGGATTTCATAGTTTCCTCTTGAACTGTTTCTTTCCTTAACTCCTTCTTCTTTATCTTCTTTTGTCGCACCTCATTTTCCTTCATCTTCTCTTCCTTCCTTCAGTCGCAACTCCATTCTCTTATTCTGCCTTAGCTCTTTGCATACTTAAGCATAATTCTAAGTGAATTCTACTTTCCTTTCCCGAGTCTTAATAGGCCCCCAACACTCACTTGTGGCTTTTCCTGAGCCACTCGAAGCTATTCCTCCATTTATTTACTTGTGCCAACTTTACAATGAAAATATTTCAATATTTTCACTACTTTCTTTGCTTCCAGCCGCACTTCTTCCTCTGTCTTCTTCAATTGCTCCACAAGATCAGAACTGACATGTTCCTATGTTACCTTCTCTACTAATGCATATTCTTCACGCACTTTCTGTTGTACAATATGAATGATGCCCATAACTCTTTCAGCTCCAACCTATAACTCTACAACCTTTTCTGTTCTTTCCTGTTATTGTGTGCATAGTATGTTAACCTATTGCTGCAATTTCCTCATCTCTGTTGCCTTAGTAATTTTCTCTATGAAGGGAAGCTGCTTCATCTCATTCCTTATCTAGGTAATACTTTCTTCAACTGTAGTCAGCTCCTTTGCAATTTTTTCTGATTATGCATCATCCATCAATGCTTCCTAATCTTGATATACTTGGTTGTCAATATTGGCACATACTACTTCCGCTTCTTATATCTTCTTCCCATCCTCAATTTTTGTGTGCCTTCTTTCCTCCAACACCTCTGGGGGTGTGCTTGGTTTCATTTGCTCTTAAAGTTTCGTGACTTTTTTCGAAAGTCGACCATTATCTCTCCAAGTCAAATGATCTTGGCCTCCACAATCATTCCTGATGTAATTCCTGCATCATTAAAATTTGTGCAGGAAATATTTACAATATTGTTAAGCCTAAGTTTCTTTGCTTCCCATGTTTTTTCTTTTAGCTACGTCTCATGCATCATTATATTTACTTCATTAACAAACTTCTTGGATTTTGTCTCTTGCTCAACCAAGACGATTTATCTTACTTTGATTTATATGACTGCAGCTTTCTGTAATGCATATACCTCAGTCAGTAGAATCTGCGAAAAATATATAGCTACCTGGCCTATGATTTTGGCCACATCATTAAATTATGGGGTTCACATATCCAATGCTTCTCCTCCGACTTGTACCCTGATTGGTGGAACCAGTGTTGGTATCTCAGGTTTCGGTGCTTCGGAAGGGTCGGGTTCATCCTGCGACTCATCTACCTGAGGCGTATAATCCACTGCGACTCTAAATTCTTCGACAAATTTATAGAGTATCTTTAAATGCTCTGTAATATTAGTTATTAAATCAGTATGTCACATGTCGATATCTTGAAAACTTGCTTGCAAAACTTCTTGTAGTGCTTCTCTTAATGATGCCAAGTCTTCCCCATCCATAGTGAAGGGATTGGCTTTTTTATCATCCTTCCTTTTCTTACGCTTAGAATCCCCTTGTTCTTCTTCTTGATTTCTTTGTTCTCCCACCGGTGGATCCGTGGGAGTCAATCTAGAATCAATTTAGTATGGCTCGAGGTTTTATGCATCTTCTTGCAGGTTCCCTTCTTTTCTTTGCTTGTCTTGTGATAATTGTTTATCCTGATCCAAATCCTCATCCACTATCTGGGATTCTAGCACAGGTAGACACCATTCTTTTGGTCATTGACTTCTTCTTCTGTCATTATAAACCATGTTTCCAATCATTGGCGATCTGGGTCCTGTCGCGGGTGTATGACAAAATAATGAGGGCCAATTTGAAATTTGATGTTTCGGTGAAATCATGCAACATTGTCATCATGAAGTCTTACCTGATTTTGCACCTGATGCCTCAGGGATTCTCCATGTTTGAAAAATTCAATATTATTGTTTGTTTGCATGTTATTGTCTAGTGTGAACTAGAGATTCTGGTATTTTTCTCCTCTGCAAGGAATAGGTAGATCTACCGATTGATAGTTCGGTGGGTCAGAAAAAACAACAAATGAAATCAAAATCAATAACCAGACATAGTGGAAAGCCTTAGCCTCTTCCTGCGATGTATTCGAGTCGAGTAACAATTCGTTCAACAAGAATTGTGACCAATTAATCTGAACTCCCTCTGCATAAAGTTCGGCTAGCACAAATGCACCAGTAGTACATTGGGTTGGTCGTAACTTTCACAACATTTTGCAGGAAAATACCTTCGCAGCAAAGCAAATAGTAGTGCCATTAATTGACGAAATTAGGAAAACTCTGTTGGACCTAACCAATTCATACTTATCATTGACCCTCACGATCATCATTGTTTCCTTGTCCTTCCTTAAATATGGCATCGAGTCTATTCCTGCTCGCGGAAGTCCTGTAATTAGTGAAATGAGGTCGACATCAACCGAATATGCTTTATCTAGCCACATGTATCTTCCATGAAATACCATGAGAAACTATCACACAAATGTGTTCACTTCTGTGCTTTAGCCGAAGTGTGCCACAAACAGTAATGAAAATATCCTATGCTGGTTCAGTCCTTTCGCCCTTTCCATTGGAACAAAACAGTTCGGTGAATCGAGTGTTTCCTTCACCAGTTCCATGTACTTATTTCTATCCAAGTCTCTCAGTTTGTTTGTATCATGGCCAACAAAGGATAACTTATGCAAATTTGGCATAATGTTCTACAGTACCTTAATTCCTTTCGGCAGTTTGTGTGCTACCAACAAGACTCGAATCTTGGATGGAATTTTGACCTTTGTTGCGTCTACACATCTTGGTGGGATATATGGTGGCAGCAAGGTTCTAGTTTCCAAATATTCTTTTCGGCTTCCCTTCGAAATAGGTTCATCCCCTTTTGCTTAGCACAAAAGATCCCAAGATATCGTCCAGGCAGAGAAAGTCTCAGTCAGTAGCACCTGCGACATAGATGCAGTCTCATCCGATATATCTTCCTTATGGGTAACTTCCAGAACTAAGTTTCTGCATTTGGGTGGGGTATTTCTTATCCCTTGGCGACATGCCTAGGCACTCAACTAATCTTGATGGGTGGGGTTTTGACACTTATTCTATATAGCCAAGCTGCGACATGATTCCTCCTTGTGCAAGTATTATATCACCAATCCAATGCAACATATGTAGATTCACACATTCACAATAATAGTGCAACAAATATCAATATACTCTTTGTAAGAAAATAAATATACATTCACTCACAAAAACATATATGCATACATCTTAAACACATTCATCATTCATACATTCGACACAATAGTTAACGTTGAAACCCATCCGAGAAAAACCACAAAGGCGCTCTTCATCTGGCATGAGAAATGTATGCACCTTTTGTCCATGCATTAAGCTACAGACTCTGTTCTAGATCTTCTTATTTATCTACATAGACTCTTTCTTCCTCTCATGATCTTTGATATTCTCTTCTACTCCCTCCCTACTTGACTCTATTAATGATCTGCACACAACCTGGATCGACTCAACTTCTCCTACACTTCTCCGCACTTAAGTGAAAATTATTCAACCCTTTCCTACAACATTAACAGACAACTCTACATACATAAACTACCGGAACAGACCAGAGGCTACCTTTGCGAGACTGACAAAGAGGAGAATTAACATAGAAGAAGATAACAACGGAGAAACTAAGCGCATACAGCTTGGGTTCCCCGTTTTATAACCTCTTACATTTCTCTTTTAGCCGACTTCATACAATTAGCCAACAGGTTGTCTTTCCTATTCTAGCAACACATGTCAGTAGGCACTAATGGCCCAAATTACAAATATTCTTTCATACGTTTGCCTTCCGCAGACTCTGGCTGACCTTGTCCCCACCATGTTCCCAAATTGTCGCTTTCTTGCCGTTATTTCCTACTGTCATTTTCCAATCGCTATACCATTGCATGCCTTTTGGTACTATTATTATGCCACACATTTACTTGCCACATTCCTTCCTTTTGTCGCACATCTTCTTATGTCGCAGCTTACACAGTTTCCTATTGAACTGCTTCTTTCCTTAACTCCTTCTTCTTTATCTGTTTTTGTCGCACCTCATGTTCCTTCTTTTCCTTCATCTTCTCTTCCTTCCTTCTATCGCAACTCCATTCTCTTATTTTTCCTTAGCTCTTCGCATACTTTAGCATAATTATAAGTGAATTCTTCTTTCCTTTCACTAAGCCCAACACTTAGGAAAATTGTACGTTGCAAGGAACAACAACATTGGTCCAACTAAAGAGCTCACACCATATATATATGGGCAACACCCAAGTCATAACTCTATTAATATGAAGAATGTTACAAGAGTACAACAAACAGAGTCTCTTAAAGTTGCATGCAATTCTTTCACATATGTACAAATAATAAAAGAGACAATTTCCTATAGCCACAATACTTGCACAATATAACCCTTGAAGCACCCTTGGGTCTATCTCCTATAGATCACATCTATTTAATTAATCACACACCCAATGTTCAAAATTTTCACTATGCCAACCTTACCTTTAGCACCTCATATCTTTGCATTAACGCTTGAATGAATGACTTTGCGCAAGTGTCGTGTCGTATTTTTATATGTGGAAGGTTCCTCGATCTTTCCTTCTTCTAAGATTATTTACACCATACCCCACTCCCAAGTGGACATAAACATGCAATCCACTCCATCCGTCCATGTCCCCTTGGTTCCATGTCCAACCTGATTGTGCACTCTTTCTCAATATGTCACAATATTGTATAAAGGAAATTATTGAATGGTTCACCACTTCGTCCAACATCCAACATGTGTCATCCATACTTTTTGTCTATTGTTACAATTTTTCAAACCTACTTGAGCCAATTGGCAAAGGGTGTCTAGTGTTGTCTATAAGAAAAGGCCTTACCCCCACTTAATTGTTGTTGTCTTGGTAATGCCCAATCAACACTTGTCTCAATGCTCTAAGTTTTTTATTCTCAAATTCTTGAATATTATGTTCATACTACCACATTACCTCTTTTCTCTCCTAGATGTTCTCCTCCTTAAGGTTGTCTTTCCAACCGATTAAGTACTCTTACCTCCGATTCTTACTGAAGCGAACCATCTTTTACACCAATATCTTTTGCATGGACTATACCACATCACTTATCTCTTATGTATGTCGTAATTCAATTGGGTTTCATACAACAACTATGGCCATCGTGATTGGTTTTCCCAACTAAACTAATTTAAGTAATCTTCCAAAAGTAAATTGATATGTTATGTATGTCCATCATCCTACATGTGATAGCTAGAATTCATCGACAATTTGGTTTCAGCGAGTATGAACAATTTTCTCTAAAACCACCTTATGCACCTAGCATCTCCTTTTGAAACAATGTTTAATGAGAGACCCGAGTGCTTCATAACATTCTTGAAAAAACATATTCTCAACCTCCTTTTCTGCATAGGGAACATTGATTGGAATGGATTTTGTATAATTTGAAAAATGTTCAACAACTATGAAAATCCCATTATAACCTTATGAAATAGGAAGTTCGGTGATAAAGTCCATATGGAAACTTGCTAAAAGTCTCTCTTACACTAGCAAGATTTGGAGAGGAATGGCATTTATTTTGGCATATGTCTTTTCTTGTTGCCACATAAGATAGGTTGTGCAAACTCTACCTCTTGCTGCATATGTTTTGAGAAATGACCTCATTTTAGTAATGCATTTATCTTTCGTTGACCTAGGTGGCATTCCCAAAGTGAATCATGGCACTCCCTCAAGAATTCCCTCCAAAGGTTAGATACCTTATGCACATTCAATCACTAAACTACATAAAACCATTGTCTATGCAAAACTTCCTTGATTTACCTTTATTTGTGTTGAAGGAAAAAGTTCCCAATGATTACGGTTAGATAACTGACAAGCATACCAAAGATGACTATTCAGAATTTCCAAATTAGTTATGGAATCAAGGATGAAGTGAATGAATGAGGAACAGTACCTCTAGATAGTTGGTTGGCCCCTCTTGTTGTATCTTGTGATTCATCCAAATAAAGTCCTAAATGCTCAAATTTTATATAAGAAACCTACAGACAAGCAACACAACACATTCCTCAAATCCAAATGTAAAACAATAATTACAACATTATGCATGGTCTACTATTGACACCTCCATCTTCATAAGCCTAGATTCTTCTCGTCTGGACCACTTATTGATCCCAATCCAAATTCAACTACTTGCCTTGAATGGTGGGAAAATCAATGGGGTTTGGATCCCAACTCTAGGGAAAAGAGTAATTATCATAGATAGGGGTTCTTAAGGGAGGGTTTGGTCATATAAATCCAAGGCTCAACCTCTAGACAATGCTTTAACTTCAAAGTGCTTGAAATGGTTTGTGCCCCTTCTGCAACATTTGAACCCATTTTATGCTTTTGAAAGTTTATTAAATTCATTGTTCATGGGTTTTAGGGTTGCACAGGAGGAAAAATCCCATAAATCCACTCAGGAGAGAATAATTAATATGCATTTATTATTTGCAATTTTGGGAATGAATATGTACCTCGATTTAAGGAAAGTACCATATGTATTCATGCATATGCGTCCTTCTTTGAGGAAAGGAGCATATACAAGGTCAGGATGTCACTTTAACATATGTTTGAAGTAGAGCAAAGGAAGGTAATGAAGGGAATCTTGTCCAATAGCGAATTAAAGTTTGAGAATGACCAAATAACACTATCCCTAAGGTATGAGGTCAAAAGGTAAGTTAATGATCAAAATGCATTACAATATGGGTTATGAATATGATATGTGTAACTAGGTGGAATTCAGTGAATTCTAAATAAAAAAGGTAAATGCAAACAAGACGAAAGTATCAAATAACTCTCTTCTCCAAGTCTAGCATACCCATTCTCAGGTGGAAAAGAAAGCATGGTTGTTGGATCATGTACACTACAAATTCTTATGAAGTACATACATGATGCACAAATATATGCAATGGATCCATGTCAAATATGGATCATAACCATGATAAAATACAAAGTTGATATGTCTCTATGTACATGACAACAACTGGAACTAAGTGGAAGTACAAATTGGTTTTCTAAAATGGTGCGTGTCATATAAGTATGCGGTACTGTATGTGCAAGTTGGCCATCATCATAGGAATGAGGTACTACAACCGAACATTTTCAATCCAAATTTGTCAAATGTATGAATCTACACCATATGAATAAATGATCTCAAGTTGAACATGGCATAATATATATGGTTAACAAATGTGGAACAACCCATTGATGATGATAATGGGAATCAAGAAACATAGTGCATTCTATCATGTGTGAATAGATGTGTTGATATCAGACACCCACATAATCTATATAGAAGATAATATTGACGTGTTCCCATTTCAAATAGCAAGGGAACCCTCCACTAATGTCTGCAAACCATGGGGTACTATAAGAGTGTTATGAACCAATGACAACATATATGGAGTTAAATATATTGATATGACCCCAAGGGGGGCATATATGAATTAAATTTATATGTAATAGGGTTGGCCTAATGAAGGGACCACATTTGAAATGAATGAATAGGTATAGTATAGAGGTAATGTAGTCATTGTTCATGGAGCGAAACATGTGAATATAGTGTATGGATGTCTTGGGGTATTTGGAGGAGATTCTCCTATTATTTAAAGATTTATTGTATGAATCATCTATCTTATCTATATTGGATTTGTGGTCCATGTTTACAATTAAATGCATGGTGTGTATTATGTTACACTAGTAAATTTAAAACCAAAATTCAACGAATCATTTGTCTAAATTTCGATAGCAATGCGTCTAAAATACAACAAAATTGTTTTTTTAAATGTTGGTGCAATTGCGTCGGATATCCGACAAAAAACCATTTGTAGGTTTTTTGACGGACACCTATCGAATAACCTTAGCTTATTTTTACCAATCTAGTTGACTCGTCGTCGAATATTCGACAACAAAGATGTAGAAAATTTGACTATCATTGGTTGAAAATTTGACATTTTTGACGTTAAAATTGGCATGAAGTTTCGCTGGATCTTGTTGGATTTCCGACGACATTTGTTGTCGGATGTACAACATCCTTGCTGAAGGTATGATTATGTATGTAGGAAATACAACGACAATGAATGTTGGATCTAGTTGGATTTTCACTGACATTTTCCATCGTGGTGCAACATCCTTGTCAGAGGTATGCTTATGTGCGTAGAAAATCCAATGACAATGTCTGATTTTTAAAAATAAAATAAAATTATAAAACTGCCCGATCTTCACCTGATTCACTCTAAAGATAACTTGTTGAAGTGTTTTGCAATGGTTATCAAGTTTTGAGATAATTACGAATTAAGGCATCGGCTTCACCATTCTGCCTCCTTTGGGAGTTTTTCTCCAATTCAATTGCCATGTCAGTACCTTCTGCTTAATTTGAGATGTTTTTTACTCCATTGCATGCTAATTCTATGAATTTGGGTATGTAGAAGTCTATTGGTCTCATCATTTAAATCACAGGCAGCTGATAATTTTGAGGTTTGTTGTTTTGTGTAACAGGCTGAGTTCTAGATCTGTTTACTCTTGACTATTTTGGGGTACTTACCAGGAATTCTATACGCCATCTACGCCATCACTAAGTGAAACCCATGTGTTCTTTGATGCTGATGTTGTTGGGGTTGTTGTCTATGCAACCAGATTTGATTTATTTAGCAACATCTTGTAATTGAATGTTCTCTGTGTTATTGTTATTTGAGTGTTCTTCATGGTGAATAATATAGATTATGATGTAATATTTATATACACCTATGTGATAGACAGTTCTTTGTGACATGTATGTATGCTTATTTTAAGATTTTAATAAA
The DNA here is from genome assembly GCA_001517045.1 of Pseudotsuga menziesii. Taxonomy (NCBI): domain Eukaryota; kingdom Viridiplantae; phylum Streptophyta; class Pinopsida; order Pinales; family Pinaceae; genus Pseudotsuga; species Pseudotsuga menziesii. The sequence goes on along the minus strand of LPNX011050918.1, from coordinate 362,114 downwards.
TATATATATTTACATGATTTTTAAAATATATGTTCAATTTTCTTTCAAAATCATATCACAATTATTCTGAGTTATTTCATTTTATTAAATCATCATTGTCCATGGCTAGGGATTAGGAAGAATCTCTAAACANTATATATATTGGTTTGAAGAAATATAATGGTTGTTTTGGTAGGGAAGTAGGCTATTGCCGTCTCCACCCAGGATTAAAATCCATGACTATAATGTATATGACTCCCTACCTAAGTGTCATAATCTGGTTGGTGATCTTTCTTTCTTGTTATAAAATTAGGATGAGCTTCACCTTTTAAGAAACACAAACCAATTTCATTTAGGTGAAGTTATCTTGTTCCAAATTGGTATTATTAAATTTGAAAGGCTATTAATTTAAATTGGCATTAGGAGAATATGTTTTACTTTCATATATCTCGAGGTTGCATTTATTTTATATATATAAAAGATGTTAATGAAAAAAGAGTTCATTCCAAGGCAATTTAGAGAGAAAATGGTGAAATATAGATAGCATGCAAATCTCAAACACTAAAAAGAATGATGAACTATAAGTAACATGTAAATATGAAACAATAAAGAATGAAGATGATTATACATTCCACGGTAATTAAGGAAAATAATTTATTATAATCAAAGTGGACTAAGAATATGGATTCATTAAGAGAGAACATTACAATATTTTATAAAAAATCAATAGTTATTAAATAAAATTGATAGTGGGGGATTATTATTCATATGATTTTTTAAGGCTTAGTTTTATATATCCTAAGTTTCAACCCTTTTCACAAGTTTTATTCATTTTCACGCTAGTTATGATGTTTTATGTTGAAGATAGGTTTATACTTTGAAGTTTTATTAACTAATTGATTTTAACCACTTAATTGAAAATAGATACAAAATGTTTAAGTTTTAGAGCCAATTTTGTCCATTTTCACACTAGCTATAATGCTTTAGGTTAAAGATATATTTATACCATGACACCTAATACCATATATGATGTTCACACCACAAAAAAAAAAAATCATTTGATAGATACATTTCATATAATTTCAAGTCGGTCAAAAGTAAAAAATATATATATATATATATATAGGATACCAAAAAACAAAAAATAATCATGTGATTAATTTATCATATTCAATTATTATTACATTATATATTGTCTCGGGATGAATTCATCATCCATGATAATATACTCAATTATTACATTTATGAAGTCCAAAGATGAATTCATCATCTATAACAACATACTACTCCATTCATGTAACCCAACAACCAAAAAAATTTTAATATATAACTTCTAAAAAGCACAAGACTTTCATCATAGCTAAAACTTTGAATCCAAAAGAAACAAAAGTTACTTTTCAACAATTTCTACATCCATTCAAAATAGTCTAAGGTTTCAAAGCAAAACAAGAAATATGTCACAATTGAAAGAGTTTATTTGCAAACCATCTCTCATATCTAAAGTGTTTCTCATATTTGTTTGCGACAATTATTTATTTAAGGTTTATGTTTACATTTTTTTGGTCTAAGAGTCACTAAATATCACTTGGACTAGCATCCTTGCTATATTCAATTTCATTAGAATGATCAAGCTATCTCCTTAGTATAGTTGTGTCATAATAATTCCATTACGAAGGAGAGGAAGCTCTCTCCTTATTAGAGTAGTGCCATAATAATTCCATTTTGAAGGAGAGAAGTGTTTGGATTGAGACAACACAAGAAAGATGAAAATCAAATTTGTAATCTTTAATAATTTAGTGATGTTATTGTCATTAGTTTGATTAATGATGTTATTGTCATTAGTTTGATTATTGTCTTACAATAATAGAACTAGAATAAATAAAGAAATTAGAGACTAAATTTAACACATAGACTAAGTCTAAAGAAAAAATTTAAGAAAGAAATTTTACCTATGGTCTAAGTTTACAGATCAATTTCTTTTTTTAATCATTTATTCATATTCTATGATATTAAATATTTTATTTTAAAATTACTAAATATTTCAAAAATATATAAAATTTATATAAGTTTATATAAAAATATTATCAAATAATTTATAATTCTAAATTTAAAAATTAATAAAATTCACTAACTCACTTTACAAAAATATTTATAAATCTTTAAAATTATAGAACAAAAATTAATTTATATATAAATCAATTTATCACACATAGAATCAATCCCTTCAGTTTATTGCAAGCAAGGCAACAAAATACTTAAAAAAAATATTTATAAATCTGTAAAATTTTCAACTTAAAAAATATTTACGCGGTAGGCGTTTTTCTATCTAAAGTTCGGTTTGTAAACACTGTTCATTCGTCGTCCCTCTCACAAATTAAAATATGCCACGCGTTTTTCAATAGGAAACTGCCATGTTAAGGATAAGGTTTTAAAATGGTTTGGTGGCTCTTTCTTGCCTGTTTGGGTTGCGTACACTTTTGCGTTGTGGCGAAAGCTCAGGATGTCACCAACGCTTCGCAGCAGCATGATTGCCCAGACCAAGCCAAGGTGATGAAACATCATCATCAGTTTAATTGAAGTGTTTAAACCGTGCTATGAGTAGTTGATTAATCTTCTCTAACAAATAACATGAAAATTATGTTCTCAGGCTGTTGCAGATAGGTATGCGACGGGAAAAGGGTTAGGTAACAATGAGATTCCCACCCGCAATGTGCCAGCGTTTCAGTATACAGTAAGAATGTGAAGATAATTTCGGTATGAGATTTAGACTTTTCTGTTACTGTTTTCAACTATTGTCAAGTTTCTGAGCTTTGCTTCTATACCACGCTATCACAGTTCTTTTGGATTTGTCTTGTTGCATATGCTGGGATAAAAGTTTGAACTTATTGTATCATATTCATTCATTTATTGTCATGTAATTTTGTTTGCTTATTGTTTCTCTCATGTAATTTACCTGCAGATTAGCAAACACAAGCGACATCAAGATAAAGCTGCAGCAATGGAGATTTGGGACAAGCTGGATGAATACATGCGGGCCAGGAAGTCCAACTCAACTTTCTAAATATGCCCCTTAATGAATTTATCTGCCATGTGTTTTGAAGAGCTTTTCACAGCACTTTCCCAGCAAGAGATTCTCACTATTGAAGCATATGGAATAGGCAGTTCTCCATCTATTGTTATCATGTTGCAAATTCCAATACATAGATATTTGGGAGCTATAAAAAGCAGATCGGAATGGTTATATATGCAATTGAAAGCCATTTACTCTCCTACTTGAAAGGTAGAATGCAATCCAGTATTATTGATATCAGACTGTTTGGAATTTGTTGTATAGTAGCCATCCACTAACAGCCCCTTCGTAGGTGGGTTAAATTTGGCACATGGTAGTAAATAGTCCACTGGAAATGTCAGATAAAGGCTTTTGAGGGTGCTTACTACCTCAGAACGACATTGTTTTGAATAATGTCCAATTTTGAAGTTCTCTGCACTGAACCTCTGAACATCAATTGAGGCCTGAGCCTTATGTTTCACATTAATTGAGAGTTTTTGGTAAGATGGTTGTGTTGTTTGAAAGACTGAAATTTTTATATACAGCGTTTGACAGGGTTCTGGCATAGTTGATTGGTTGGGCGTGTATCCAATATTTTCCAGAAAAAAAACTCTTAATATCATCTCTATCTAGATTTCTTTTGTAGGGTGTATCAAGTTCCATCTCCAAGCTGTATAATCATCTTCATTTCCTTGTAAGCTTCACAGGATTTAGTTTGCTATGTGTATAAATTACTGTTGTGTTAGCTCTTACTCAACATAAGCATAAATTATGCAGTAGCACTGATATACTGTAAGCCGTGTAAGATTTTTTGCATTTTGTAAGCTAAATACTATGTGCAAGTAGCGGGCAACTCCCATGAGCCAAATGTTAACAGGTAAAGCATAATCTCATGCAAGCATAGTGTTAAAGGGTAAAGCATAATTTCTGGTGAGCATCTTAAAATGTAAAGACAAAAATGAAAATAAATGCAATTCCCATTAGATTTATAAGGTAAAGCATAATTTTTTTGTCAACATGCCCTAAAATTATTATGTTCCTGACAAGGGGATATATATGATTTGGTTAGGTGTATTAATTCCGAGCAATTTCAAAAAAGTTCTAGCTTAAACTAAGGTTTTTCTATAGTGCAAGGAAAGTTTTATTTACAGATTTTTTTAATTATTGATTTTTTAAAATTTTCATTGGTTCTGTCAAGATGGCGTTGCCTTGGATTCCTGTGCCCCAAGACCCAGCTGCGAAGTGATGTCAGCAATTATTTAAATGCATGTCAGTTATTTTTTTAATGTTGGCTGCGAAGTGATGTCAGCAATTATTTAAATGCATATCAGTTCTTTTTTTAATGTTGCTGCTTTGGTTTCTGGGAGCTTCCAGGAGGTAGGGTTATGGATGGTCATTAAAGAATTACAAAACTATTCTTCCCACTTCCCAATACCACTTGTATTGAGGTAGAGTCCACAAATTGTTGACATAAATCCTAGCCTACTAATGATACTAGGGTTCATAAATCACATGCATCCTCTGAGCTGAATACTCTGATACCAATGAATGAATAATGAGTTTGGTCCAATTACCCTTTCCCAGTACAAAAAGTGAAGTTAGATGGCTATGGTGACATTTCTTGCAATTTGGTCTTCCCAAAAAAAGGTGAGTAATGTCTCATTAAGCTACCATTTGATTAAATCGTTAATCGATCCCCAATTACCCTTTTATCAGTGGAAGAAGTGAAGTTAGATGGCTATGGTGGTGTTTCTTGCAATTTGGTCTTCCCATTTGATTAAATCGTTAATCAATCCCCAATTACCCTTTTATCAGTAGAAGAAGTGAAGTTAGATGGCTATGGTGGTGTTTCTTGCAATTTGGTCTTCCTAAGAAAAGATGAGTAATGTGTCATTAAGGTACCATCCTACCATCTGATTAAATCTTTGAACAATCGTGTAAGGTGAAGAGGCATTAAAGCCTTGGAATTGAAACCCATTTCAATATTTTAATGAAGAACGACATTCATGGCAGTTTTATATTTAATATGTTCTTCAGTTACTGGCCACAGGAGCTGAAGATATGGTAAGTTCTGAATATCAAGTTGAGAAGGTTCCCAATTGAATGTTTTACCTTTTCTATCTATACAATAATATGTTTCTTTGATATTGTAAATTCATGTTCTTTATATCTCTGAATTGCTGGTATTTTTGTTTTAGTCTGTGAATGGACAACTACCAATGGACAAGGCATCCTGCACTCATATGGTAAGTTATATTGCTAATAATATTGTTGGTCTTTTTGTTTTAGTCTGTGAATGGACAAGGAATCCTGCAATCATCTCATAAATCATAGACCTGGTGGAGTACTTGCAACAACTTAATAGCATTGTGGTTTTTTGTTTAACATTCTGGGTTCAATGGATTTGAATGTACTTTTGCAGAATGCTTGTACAAGGAAATGTTCTCAGACACCGTATCAGAAACCATGCATATTCTACTGCCATAAGTGCTACAAGAAATGTTTGTGCGTTCCCTACAAGAAATTTCTATGCGTTCCCCTGGTTATTACAAAAACAAGTAGAAATATATGTGCGTTCCCTCTAGTTATTACGGAAACAAGCAGGTCTATCCCTGCTACAATTACTGGAAGATAAAGCCAGGCTACTCGAAATGCCCCTGATAGAATTCTGGGAAGTTGTATGTTTCTATGTCTTGGTTTATGTATTTCTATTAATATTCTTGCTCAATGTGGCAATCATTTTACGGATTGCTTGCACTAGTCACCACGTGGAGCTATTTCAATTTCATCGAAATATAACTAGTATTTAGTTTGAGTCATGCTATTTTGGGTGGAATATTTAGCTTTTGTCAATAAACAGTTTTGAGCAGGGTATAATAGATCTTTCCTAGGCAGGGCGTAAGGTTGTTTCAACTTTGGGCAGGAGGAGCACCCTGTTACGTATCCTTTTAATAAAACAAGGAGCTCACCTTGTATATCGCTCAATACCTTTGAGCAATTTATTGTTAACTCAAGAAAACACATGAGTGAATTGAGTGAGAAAGAATTCAAGAGAAAGTTTTTTTGTTGAGAACAGAGTGGCTAACTTCTAAATATTTGTACCACAATAAGTTAACAGCTTCCTGCAAACCCCTGTTTCTCAGCCACAACCAATTCTCCTCCTTCAGACCCCCTGTCTATGAGCAACATGCAATGCATCCACCTGTAGATCAAAAACACTAACAATAGATTTCTAGAATAACTTAAAACAATTTACAAACACAAACATACAGGGACAGAAAATTAAATTTGGAACAGAGCTGGGCACAAAACTGTGTTTTTATTTCCTTCTATGTTTCTATTACATCAACCAGCAGCCTCGACAAAGAAAAAGCCAACCGAAAAATTACATTGAAGGAAGATTTTACATTGGAGATATCTCTAGAACAGGGTGTCTAGAGCCTTTGGGAGATGTCGGTGCAGAGATTGACTTCTTTAGGAAGTCTCTGATCATTAAATACAACATCCACTGAAGAAACTACCAACTGCAACTAACTCAATGAGCTGGAAATGGGTTGATGAGTTGGATCTCAACTGCCAATTTTGCCGGAATTTGATTTTACCTACCAACATTCTCCCACTTGAAATCAAATGGAGACAAATCTCCGGTTAACCATTCAAAAACTATGGATCATGTTACTCCCAAACCAACCAAGCTTCTACAAAGCTCTTGCTTGTCTTGTGGCAAAACTTTATTGAGCATATCAACAGGGTTCTCAACAGTATGAATCTTTTCCAAATTTAAATGCCCTTCTTCTAACACTTGGTGAATCTAGTGGTACCTTAAATCAATGTGCTTGGTCCTTGAATGAAATGTTGGGTTTTTCTCCAAGTGAATGGCGCTAATGCAACACATACTTGCCTTGTTTTATTCCCAACTCTCCTAGGAATCGTTGCATCCACAGCCTCTCTTTGCAAGCCTTTGTTGCAGCTATGTATTCTGCCTCAGTTGTGGAGAGAGCTACAATTTTTTGTAGCCTAGATACCAAAGACACCGCTGCACCTGCAAATGTATACAAGTAACCAATGGTGGAATTTCTAGTGTCCACATCTCCAGCCATATCTGCATCTGTAAAACCTTCAAGCACAATATTAGGATTTCCAAAACACAAACAATAATGACTAGTACCTTTGAGGTACCTTAAAATCCACTTTACCACTTGCCAATGTTGTTTGCCCGGATTGGCAAGAAATCTACTCACTACTCCCACTGAGTGTGTGATGTCCGGGCGTGTACATACCATGGCATACATCAAGCTTCCAACTGCTGAAGCATAGGGGATTTTTCTCATTTCCTCCTTCTCCTTGTCATTACAAGGGCACAAATCAAGACTCAATTGTAAGTGGGCTACAAGAGGTGTTCCCACTGGTTTGGCATCCTTCATGTTGAACCTGTTAAGCACCTTCTCAATATACCTTTCTTGTGACAACCACAACCTTTTTTTCTTTCTGTCACGTATGATCCTTATGCCCAATATTTGGTGTGCTTGGCCCAAATCCTTCATTGCAAATTGACTTGCCAAGTCCTTATTCAACATGTTAACCATGCTTTTATCATGCCCAACAACTAGCATTTCATCCACATACAGCAGAAAAATGATAAACCTTTCTTGGTCATACCTTTTAATGTAAACACAATGATTAGCCTCTAATCTCCTAAAACCATGTTCCAACATGAATTAATCAAACCTTTTATACCATTGGCGAGGTGCTTGTTTTAGCTCATAGAGGTTCTTCTTCAATTTACAAACCAAGTTTTCTTTGCCTTTTGTTTTGAATCCTTCTGGCTACTACATATAAATCTCCTACTCCAATTCTCCATGAAGGAAAGCAGTCTTCACATCTAGATGTTCACACTCTAAATCTAAAGTAGCAACAAGACCAAGAATAATTCTAATGGATGACATTTTAACAACATGTGAAAAAATTTCATTAAAATCAATACCTTCTTTTTGGGAAAATCCCTTCACCACCAACCTTGCCTTGTACCTCTCCTTATTTCCTTCACCCTCATGCTTGATCTTGTACACCCATTTGTTTTGAAGAGTTTTTCTTCCTTTTGGAAGCTTTACTAGCTCCCATGTTTTGTTCTCCAACAAAGAATCAATTCTTCCTGCATGGCTTTCTTCCAATATTTGCTATGCTCATCATCACAAGCTTCCTGAAAACAATAAGGTTCACCTTCATCAGTTAACAAAATATAATTTGAGGGAGGATACCTTTGTGATGGCTTATGAGGCCTAGCGGACCTGCGAACTGGTTGTGGTGGTATATTTTCTGGTTGGATCTCTTATAGTGGCTGCTGCAAGGCTTCTTCTTCTTGCTGCCCATAATTTTCAGTAGGTTGTCCATCATTTTCAGCTGGTTGTCCACCATTTTCTGCCTTTTGTCCATTATTTTCTTGCAATGGTGGGATGTTTTCTTATTGCTCAACAAACCTATCAGTTAATTTCTTGACCTTCATATCACATGTAGGATTCTTGAACATTTCTAACTCATTGAATATGAAATCCCTGCTTCTAATAACTTTGGATTTAATTGGATCCCACAATAGATAACCAAATTCACCATCAGCATACCCAAGAAAAATACATTTCATGGATTTGTTATCTAATTTGCTTCTTTTCTCTTTGGGAATGTGTACAAATGCTTCACATCCAAAAAATTTCAAGTGAGAGTAGTTTACCTTCTTGCCGGTCCAAACTTCTTTAGGGATGCCACCATCCAAGGCTATTGCAGGTGATCGGTTGATGAGGTAACAAGCTGTCCTCACGGCTTCTACCCAAAAATGCTTCTCCAACCCAAAATTTGACAACATGCTCCTCACCTTCTCCATGATGGTGCAATTCATCCTTTCCGTAGTACCATTTTGTTGAGGAGTACCAAGGACAGTCTTCTCATGCTTTATGCCAAATTTGTTGCTATAGCCCTTGAAGGCATTGGAACAATATTCCCCACCATTATCTGTCCTTAAGAACTTGAGCAATTTGTTAGTCTCTCTTTCAACACTGACATGAAAATTTTGAAATATATCAAATACCTCATCTTTTCCCTTCATAGGATAGGCCCAAACTTTTCTAGATGCATCATCTATGAAAGTAACAAAATATGAAGCTCCTCCTAGAGACTTAACATTAAAGGCCCAAATACATCAGAGTGTACCAATTCCAATAGATTCTTTTTTTCTTTCATGGCCTCCTCTCATAAATGAGACTCTACGCTGCCTACCATAAATACAATGCTCACAAAGATCAAGTTCATAAGATCTCAAACCTGGAAGAAGATTTTTGCCAACAAGAATTTTTAGGCCCTTTTCGCTCATGTGGCCCAAACGCTTATGCCACAAATCTGGTGAGGTTTATTATTTTGCAACAACAACCACATTTGATTTCCTTGTTTTTGCTCTCAATGTATACAGTGTCCCTATTTTTAATCCTCTAGCCATGACCAATGCTCCCTTGCTAATTTTCCAACCACTTTTTCCAAAGCTAGTGGAGCAACCTTCATCATCCAATTGCCCCACTGAGATTAGGCTCATGCGCATCTCTAGAACATACCTGACTTGTCTTAATAGTATATCATGCCCATCCTTTGTTTGGATTTGGACATCTCCCACTCTAACAATGTCACAAAAGTGATTGTTTCCTAGATGCACTCGACCATAGTATCCAACTTCATATGAGACAAAATTGGTTTTGGATGGGGTTACATGGTGAGATGCCCTCGAGTCTAGAATCCAATCGATGCTAATAGAGGTGTATAGACATGCATCTTCCATTGAAACACTAAATAAAACATCACTATCTGAAACTACAGCAGTGGTCTCACCTTCATTTGTGTTGGCTGATTTTTGGTTTGAGCTAGCTGATTTTTGCTCCTTCTGTTCTTTCTTCCATATCTGGCATTCTCTTTTCATGTGTCCTGGTTTTCCACAGTGATAGCAAGTAATTCTGCCTCTTCTTGATTTTGATCTACCCCTTGACTTGGAACTCCCTTTCCTAGTTCTGTCAATTTTCCTTCCACGATCAGCTATGGTGAGAGCTTCTCCTCCCTGGTTTTCTGTCACTGATTTTCGTCGCAGCTCCTCATTCATTAAGTTGTTGCTAACATCATCAAACTTCAGGGTCCCTGCAGGAGCTGATGTGCTTATGGAAACTATCAAATTCTCCCAGCTATCTGGCATGGAGCACATGAGTAGGATGGCTCTGATTTCATCATCCAACACAATTTTAACATAGGCAAGCTGACTGGTAATGATGTTGAATTCATTTAGGTGCTCTACAATTGAAGCACCCTCCTTCATATTCAAATTGTATAGCTTCTTCATAAAAAATACCTTATTTGATGTTATGTTTTTCTCATACAGATCATGTAGTTTCTTCCATACATCTACTGCTGTCTTCTCTCTAGCCACATTGAAGTAGACATTCTTTGCTAAGTATTTCCTGATTGTAGCAATGGCCTTCCTGTCAAGCTTGTTCCATTCTTCATCTGTCATTGATGAAGGTTTACTTGCTGCTCCTTCAATGGGAAAATATTGATCTTTTAAGATCAATATGTCTTCCATTTGTGCTTTCCATAGAGAAAAAATAGTCCCATTTAGCTTCTCCATGTCACTCACAATTGTACTCTCCATGCTACTTCAAATAGCACTACCGAAAACTCCCACTCTCCAATTCTGGCCCCGTCAGAATCTCACGGGATTACAGGCAGAGCAAATGCACACTAGACAACCTCTAATGGCTAGCTTCTTCTACAACAGGGGTTGGCTCTGATACTAGTTGTTGAGAATAGAGCAGCTAACTTCTAAATCTTTGTACCAGAATAAGTTAATAGCTTCCTGCAAACCCCTGTTTCTTAGCCACAACCAGTTCTCCTCCTTCAGACCCCCTGTCTATGAGCAACATGCAATGCATCCACCTGTAGATAAAAAACACTAACAACAGATTTCTAGAAGAACTTAAAACAATTTACAAACACAAACATATAGGGGCAGACAATTAAATTTGGAACAGAGCTGGGCACAAAACTGTGTTTGTATTTCCTTTTATGTTTCTATTATATCAACCAGCAGCCTTGACAAAGAAAAACCCAACCGAAAAATTACATTGAAGGCAAATTTTACATTGGAGATATCTCTAGAACAGGGCGTCTAGAGCCTTCGAGAGATGTCGATGCAGAGATTGACTTCTTTAGGAAGTCTCTTATCATTAAATACAACATTCACTAAAGAAACTACCAACTGCAACTAACTCAATGAGCTGGTAATGAGTTGATGAGCTGGATCTCAACGGCCAATTTTGCCGGAATTTGATTTTACCTACCAACATTTTTATTAATCAATCTATATCCGAAACCATTCTTCAATTAGAAACTCTTGATCCAACTGTACGGATCACTGTGCCGAAATGGTCTGGTCCTTCAATATTGATATCCGCCATTTTTAAAGGGTGAGTAGTAGTCTGTAGAGCCAATCTCTTTGTTGAGCCGTATAGCCACATCTATCACTCTGCCCTTGCTTGGAACTTAGGTTGGAAATTATTCTTGTGTTGTGCCACTTCAACTGCTAGTCATGATGCCAGTTGGAATATTTGGCTTTTGTTAGTAATCTATTTTTGCAGCCATGGTGAATTTGGGTTATGAATCTTAGATATCAATTTGGCGATGGATTTTTTGTTAATTTAAACTTAGTTATCAAGAATTATGTTTCTTTGAACAATTCTGCACTAAGTTTTACTTGCAGCGTGTTACCTGTAGAATGTGAAATAATGAATTTAGAAAGGCGAAAGTTGTGACTTCTAAAGCTCGCAAGAGATAGAGATCAGTGTTTTTGTTCCCCTTCTCTCATTGCAGTTGGGTTGTCTTTTATGACATAAAAAATAATTATTTATGTTATATTTTTTTATATAGAGTAACCTTTTTATTATCTTCAAGGGTTCAAAAGGTGTGGCCTCACGGCCAACTTCCTCCCTCTTAGTGTTCTTTCATAAAAGGAGAATTTTCTAAATGGAGTGATGGACTTTGGGATCCCTCTCCATACTTCCATCACCCGACTTGGTATTTTGTACATTTTGTTTTTTACGAAGTGGCCTCTGGCTCACCCCCGCAATCTAGCCTAGATTCCATCCCTTTGGCATACGAGTTGGGATGTATGGAAGCATTGGTATCTTTTGGGGTCTTCAAACCTAGCACATCTATTGAATGTTATCTACAGGTTGACTCCCTAACAATGTCATCCCCTCTCTCTTTGTCGTACCCTCACTTTTTTTCTTCTTTTAATTACATTTTTTCATTAATTGTTTTATATACATTTTTTATACAGGAACAAGGTGAAAATGTCATCAGGGATAATGGTCTAATCTATGGGACACGTAGTGTAATACATTCCCAAGAGCTCATCTGTGGGGTTGATAAATGCTCTTCCACTTGGCGCTTGGACTCCATCTTGGTAATAGGGACACATAGTGTAATACATTCCCCAATAGTTCATCCATGGGATTGATAGATGTTATTTGACTTGGCGCTTGGACTCCATCTTGGTAATAGATGGTGTGGAACCTTGCATGTTTGGAATGTACTTCTCGATGGGTAGGCCATGGCCTCGTCCTCAAGCTCGTGGTGCACAAGAACCTAGTGTTCAAGTACTATAGTTGGGATGTAACAAAGGGTTGAACCAAGAGTTTTAACCTTGCAGTTTTCAATTATTCTGATTTTTTTTCTTCCAGTTACCATTTCTCATTCAATGTGAAAAATCACAACAGATTTCTATTGGGGTTTGACTTATTACCAGTCACTTTCAACTCTTTATATGGTTAATGGTAGGGTTATTTAATTCATTGCAATTAGTTCATGGACCCAACAACTTTGCTACCAACATGTTTAATGGAGCTTCTACTAAGCGAACTTTATGTTGTTGCCTTAGTTTTTTATTTGAATTTGAATTATAAGTTGAAGAAATGTATAAGCCTTGGGTATCCTATTTTTGAATTATTCTTTGATACTTCACTTCCTCTATTTCTATTTGTGTAGATGAGATCTGTTAATTGAATATTTTAGAGTGTAATTGCAAGTTAGAGTAGGGTTGGTAAAATTTTGGTAGGAATTGGTAACCATCTTCGCCAGTAATGGTGTTTTTTTTAATTGTAGTAGATTTGAAAAAAAAAATGTTTACTAATAGCGTTTGTGATTTTTTTTACTACTAAAATTCATGGATTCTTCTAGTAACAACTCCATTTTATCTTTATTGCATGCTTTGATCCTTCCCCTATTCGGTTTCGAACTCCTCGCCTCCTACTGGAGACACCATTACGAAATAAAGAAGCCACCTACTTTCATAGCCAAATAGTCGGTTGTGTCACCATAAATTTTTGTCACGCTAACTAGATTGATGCCCTAAAATATTAAACCTGCAACAAATACCTGCCNAAGCCACCTACTTTCATAGCCAAATAGTCGGTTGTGTCACCATAAATTTTTGTCACGCTAACTAGATTGATGCCCTAAAATATTAAACCTGCAACAAATCCCTGCCACTTTTTTCTGACTAACTAGATTGATGCCCTAAAATATTAAATCTGCAACGAATACCTAACACTTTTCTTTAAAAACCATAACCAACTAAAGTGTTTCAATGGGGTGAAAGACAACTATGTATGTATGTAGAATTCTTCAAATCTTGGGAAACCTGGTCTTTTTGGAATTCACATATCTAAACACGAATATCCATAGTTTTTGGTCACTTACATATTTCAACTCTTTCAATATAAAATCATAAAAATTATATTTTTATGTTTTTGACGTAAAGTGATAGTATAGTTTTTTTTATCTTCTTTTAAAAGCTTGTGATGTTATTGATTATAATTTTTTTTAATATATACTTTGTTTCCTGGTAAGTGGTAAAAAATGAAATTTAAGCCAAATTATTAAAAGAAGATCGCCCCGCCATTGTAAGGAATTCCTGGATTAATATGAATAATGAACATTAAAATTTAACAGAAGGTTTTGCCCTCAAGTTGTCTTTATATATGGTCATGAATTGCCTCTTGCAAAAGCAAACATGGCAAAACACAAAGATAGCAATAACAATAGAGTTTTGTTATGAAGGAGATAAACTTAAAGAATACATTGTACACTAGTGACCAGGGTAGAAGGAGATTTTGATGTGTCCATGTGAAGAATCATGTTCATAATGAAGTCACCTACCTATAGTATTTCCTTTTTTAACGCTGCCTGTCAACTAAGAAACATCAACTCATCATATTATCTCCGTTTATTTTTCGGAAAGGGAATTTTGGATCTCGCTATTACTATGTTTCGTTCGTTATTGCATTTATTGTTTTAATTTTTCAAAAATAACTAACCTGGTATGCTAACAATGACAAAATACCATCGATAATGATATGTCATTTATGGTTTTAATGAGAAAGAAACTAACAATGAAGAAATACCATTAAGAATGACATCTCACTTATAGCAAATTGCTTTTAAGAATATTATTGGTAAGAAGTATATTTTAGTTACAATATGTTTTTCTTTTAAATATTTATTTTTTGTTTACTATGTAATAAAAACACATTTTCATTTGTGTTTCATACTAGTCAACACAACTGAATTCTATAAGGTATTTATTCTATCCAATTCATTTGAATTCCTTTATTTTATTACTGGCAAGTAACACATTTTTTTAGTAATTCATATTTGAAGGAATATCAAATAATGTTTATGGATAATTTTATATGAAAGGAATTAAAAAAAATACTAAAATCGAGGAACTCAATATAATAAAAATTTGTCCATTGGAGAATCAACAAATCTTCTTTTTCCATACTATGGTATGTTTTACCTCAGTCTCTCAACAACTAAACAACTTTGACAATAACATAAGAGAAATTATATATAATATTGGAAACCATCGCAAGTAATTATACATGATATTGAAAACTACCATGATACATGGTTTAAGTAACAATCTAAAATTAAAATGTCATGCTATTTTATTTACTCTATAATTTTGACACATGATTTTCTTTTACATGTAAGTGGTTGTCATATAAAGAATTCATAATGAAAATATTACGTATTGAAATATATAAGAAATGAAATGAATAATAAATATCTTTAATATTTTTTAATGGACATGAACACTGCCTCATAGACCTAGTCAAGAAGATTAAAATGTATGGATCCATATCTCTACTCTTTTACCAAAATAGCAATTAAACTATTATATTCAATTGCATCAATTGTCAAAGGCTGCATACAAATAGCTCCTCCCCATTGCAGGTGGCAATGTCACCACGTGGCTCTTGTTTGACCACTGTTTAATAAAATTATTAGATATTAAAATGTAAGGACATAAATGAAAATAAATACAATTTTCTCATTAAATTTATAAAGTAAAGCATTTTTTTTTTTTGTCAGCATGCCCTAAAATTATTTGACCATGTTTAATAAAATTATTAGATGACTGATTAATGAGACTTAAAAGTTAAAAGGTAAAGTATAAATAAAAATAATTTATTTTATGAATTAATTAGAAAAAACAAACTATTTATTTCATAAATTAATTAAAAATACTAAATTATGGAGTTGGTTAATCTTTAGACCATTTGCATTTTTTTGAGGTAAGTATGATCAGAATCAGGTAATATAATTTGTTGTTGAAAATGAGATTTTCAGTGTTAAAATTGCAATCTCCATTACCTTTGAGGCATCCACATTATGTAATTCCAATCACTGAAAACTACCCTTTAAACAATTTCCGCCAAAATTTGGCCAAAAAACTTGTCTGATTGTAAGTGCAAATAGTCTAAAGTTTAACTTAGTGCCTAAATTATTAGATGACTGCTTAATAAGTGTTAAAAAATAAAGTATAAATATAAATAATTTAAAAATCGTTCAACCAATTAACCAAAAGTGAGTACTTGAAAGTTTAAAAAAATCTGAATGGAGATGGGCTCTTTATTTTTATTTTTTATTATGGGTTATTTATTTAGTATTTTTTTTTAAACTGCTTTTTCTTCTTGCGAAAATAAGTTTTAAAACGGTTTGTGCTTTAAAGTTTTTCCCATGTTATGCTTTAAAGTTTTTTAGCATACGGGATATATTTTTGCTCGTTAAGGGCTTGAGTGCCCTTTATCCTACACCCTAAGTGTTGCTGGCAGCCTCTTAGGTGTGTAGTTGTTGATAATTAATAAATGAATTATGATAAATTTTATTATTTTATTAATAAAAATGAAATATTATAAATAATTAAAATTAAAATATAAAACATAAATATTTAAATGAAAAATGGAATGAAATTTTATATATTGGTTTTATTGTACATAGTTCATATTCTCAATGAAATACTATAATTATTTTATATAAATATTTCTGATAAAATAATTTAATTGTTATAAGTAGGCAATTAAACTATGATAAATTTAATCATTTTAGAAAAACAAAAAATGAAATATTAAAATTAAAAGAGAGAACATAAATATTCAAAGGTGAGTTAAAATTTGAAAAATTAAATTAAATTTTAAAGGATATTAACTTTATTGTTGATATTATTTAAGTTGAATTTCGTGGGGCGTATTGTGCTCTACTAGAGGTATAGTGGTAGCAGGATTGGATCCTTGGACCCCGTGTGAGGCGAGTACCACTACCAGCGCTGTCCCTAGCAAATGGAAAAGACAAATACATTGAAAGCTACCAAGCGGAAATCTTAAAACTTGGAGGGTTTGTCCTCATCCTACACACCCACAAACTCTTTAATCTAGCGGTCAAGTAAGGGTTCCCTACACCTTGGACCCAAAGCCTCATTATTCCTATTTTCAAAAGTGGTGATAAAAATGACCCCTCTAATTATCGGACTATTATGATTAGCCCTCTTTTAGCTAAGTTATATGGTATTATCTTAGAAAAGAAGATCAATGGATGGGTAGAAATGGAAGGTAAGCGGGCTAAAGGCCAAGCAGATTTTAGAATGAATCATTCTACCACGAACCACCTCCTTACACTTAGGATCATTGTAGATGAATGTCGTAATAATAAGTCTGGCCTATTTTGTTTCTTTGTGGATTTTAGAAAAGCTTTTGATATACTGCCTAGAAATAACCCGTGGAATAGGAAAGAGGAGCTTAAGGTTCCTTTTCAGCTAAGATCTGTCGTGATAATATTATACAAAAAGGTCATTGCCAAGTTTAAGAATAATGAGGGGTGGAAAACATATATACATTGTAATATTGGACTTAAACAAGGTTGTCCCCTCTCTCCTACCCTTTTTGGCATTTACATTGATAAGATAGAAAAGTGTTTAGAAGAAGCAGGTTGCGCCGGTACAATCTTAGCTGTGATAGTTATCATCCTCATACTTTATGGTGATGATATTGTTCTTATGGCAAGGTGTCCTTCTGATCTCAATAAGCAATCAAGAATTCTTAAATATTTTTGCTCTAACATAGGTATGACTGTTAACACCAATAAGACAAAAATCATGATTATAAAATCTAAGAAATATACCTATGCAAATTTGATTTACGATAATAGAAATCTAGAGGAAGTGACTTCTTACAAGTATCTCAGAATTGATATTCATCACAAGCTCAATTGGAACTATACCATTGAGAAAAGGATTAATGGAGGGTGGAAATCTTATTTTGGTCTTGAAAATAATTGTAAATCGGCCAATCTGGTGACGTGGGATAAAAAGAAGTTCCTCTTTGAAACTCTTGTCATCCCTATTATCTTGTATGGTTGTGAAGTATTGGGGTGCAACATTTCTAGAGAATCTTGGAGGAAGATTGAGCAAATCCAGAAGTGGTTTATAACTTATAACCTCAAAATTAAAGGCAATACGCCTTATCCTATTCTCCTCATAGAAGTGGGTCTTTCCCCCATCAAGAGCATTGCTATGACTAGGTACCTAATGTACAAGCATACGATAAATAACTTGGGAAACAAGAGACTTCCTAAAATTTCTTTAAACTCAATTCAAAACCAACTACGCCTCAAGCGACGTTGGTGTAAAGATATCCAACTAAAGTTCCCCATGCATCTCTATTTTTGTCGCGGTTGCGTATTCAGAAAGTTCCTTGTGTAACTCTCATGTCGCATATGTTCCTGTCTTATAGCATCTGCGTATGTAACTATGCGTGTGGAAGAAGTTTGCATCTACCATGGTTGCATGTTCAAGAAGTTCCATGACTCTGCATTGTTCTCTCTGTCATGTAACCTGCCATTGTCCTTGGTTAAACATTCCACTAGGGAGTTCAATCCTGATTGTGTTGTATTCATTCTCACTCGGCTCTTGATCAAGGGGACTATAGTCAAAAAATATGGAGCTCGACTGCAGATACTTGGAGACTTGAGTCTTCTTCTAGAGCGCGTGAGGAGAACCGCAGACAAAGCCATGGATGCCACCAGAGACAATGACAAAGTCATTCTTCATATTTTCTCTCCTTACACTTCCACCCAAGAAATCGTAAGAGACATGGACAACGTCTACCATGAAGTTGTAACTCAGAGCCAAAGGAAGCTTTGAGTTTATAAAAACTATGAATTCACTAACAATGGTGTTCACCACTATGACAATGATGGCACAGTATGGGAAGAAATTCATAGTATTCAATCATCAATTAAAGCAGAGGGGATTGAGCATCGTCTGTACATAGAAAAATACAGAGAGCTCGAACATGTCTATATATTAAATATATGCACGGACCATACCCTAACATGATCTCAAGCACCAATTTCCATAGTCAACTGAAATGGCAATACTGCGATGTTTGAAGCTTTGTGCAATACTAATACGACTTTTTATACATGAAGCAAGTGAGGAATCTATACCTGTTACCTGCACGAAGTTGGTTGGATATGTTGAGAAAACGCTAGGTATCTCCTTGCAAAACATGCTTGTAAAACCTGTTTCAAACCATAGCACAAGCCCATGACACCAATGAATGCTAGATAGAGACAACTCCTGGAAATCATTTCAGATTTTTATTTCTATGCATTCCTATTTAAGGGCCTCTTGTTGCAAGCCAGATGAGGCATATTCTCTTCCAGGCATATTTATCTGCTCTTTTTACTGCTCAACCAGGTGATTTATCATTCTCAATTTCACAAACGACTCGTTGTTAATGTATCCAGTATATCCCTTTTGTCTTTTTTGCAATCGAACACACTCAATTTGACAAACACTTTATCATTTATTAATCAATCTCTGGTCGCGTAGCAGAATTTGTTAGTATCTATTGCAGAGGTACAACAAATTACAGTGCCGATAACAATATAACATGGGTCACTGATAGATAATTACATAGACGTTGGTCGGAGAGCATACACATATGACACCTATAAACAAACCAACGTTTCTTTTAGGCAAAGTATATGCTTCTTCCCAAAGCCTCTCCAAAGTCTTGCTATCATGTCCTTGTGGTCCCTAATATACGTTATCTCTTAAGACTATGGTTTGTCATTGGAAATAACAGTGGAATCCAACGTAAATCCAACTTCTCTTTCTCTCTTGAGATAGTTGGTATGTTGCAATATGAAAACATGAAATTCTTAGTTCAAAATCAAGATTATTATCAGGGAATCTTGGTTAGTTTAGACAGGGAGTTGTATATTTGCTTGATTAGAACCTTCGATACCAGTGATCCATTTATCAACGCTATCAAGTTGAGAACCCTCCAAAATGTGATGTATGAATAGGCTGAGCCAGGAACCATGTTGACATTATTTGAAAGAACCAATCTTGGTGGGATGGAAATTATATGGTGACTTTTTCATTTTTATATGATTACTCTTTTTTTCACATAGAAAAAAAAAACAAAGCTTATATCTTAAACCAATAAATAAATATACAAGATCATATAAAGCCAAAACATCTCTCAACAATCTATCCCTTAAATGGCCATTGATCCCATCGCTTACTTCAAATATCTACCACTGAATAACATAACCCAAACATATATCCCCATCCCTTATACATTAAAACATGATACATTGAACCACAAAAAAATAACAAAATAGAAAACCCAATAATGCCCAAGAAAGAAAAATGACCATCCTCATAACACTGACAAGTTGCCTCCAGAGACCTCCACGCGATTTGCATATTCGACAAAGGAAATGGAGCCTTCTTCATGAACAATTGCCTCCTTGGAAAGCCTATTTGCTTAGGAATTATATTATGTTTGAAGATCTCTAACTCGCCTATGGCACCATTGCAAGTTAAGAAAAATTTCCTTCTTGGAAAGCTTATATGCTTGCAGTGCAATTATAGCTGTCTGGATAGACATGCATAAAACGAATGCCATCAAAAGAGCCTTGAAGATCTCTAACTCGCCTATGCCACCATTGCAAGTTTAGTACATTGATCTTGATTTACCATTGCAAGTTTGATATATTAAGGTTTGATTTACTATCAACCAATATTTGATAACTTCTGAATATTCGAACACCCATAGCATTATTTTATCTCTTTTGATAACTTCATAAAGCTACCAACTCTGCTCTTTATCCCTTTATATGCTTACTCTATGAAATCCATTTGTCTGAGAAAACATAAGGCTACCAACTCTGCTCTTTATCCCTTTATATGTTTACTATATGAAATCGATTTGTCATAAACGAGCTGGTCTTGATTTCGTTTGGTAAATTGAGCAGGTACCCTCAAGACAACTTTATATAAGCCCGTCTGGGTTTCGCTATGTTTGCTGATTTTGAATTTTAGCAATTTTGAAGCAATATACGGGTTGCATATTTTTGTTTAATTGATGGATAGACACTCCCATATATTTTATCTGTTCCATCAGCCATCTAAGTGTGTTTATAGTTTGGATTTCATGCGTGAATGCATATTGTATTTGTTACATATTAAGACAAGTTTCATCTAAATCCATAAATTTAATACCAGTCTCTTTAGCGATGACATTATGTTGAGTGCTTTGCAGCAGCATAGCACAAGTAAGTTGTAATTGCCTAATAGCATACAATACAGTTTCTTTGTCTTCTTTGGGCCAGTTTGCTCGGACGTTAGTTGTGTATAGAATAAAGAGAACAGTATCTTGAATATATATTACAATAGAAACCTGTAAAATTTGTAAAAAGATCACCAGCAACTTAAAGATAGTTACAGTGCGAAAGCAGGTTGCCTGGATAGTTACAATCATCTTTGTTTGTTAAAACAATGATTACAATGCCTAATGTGGGAATTCTTCACGTTTACTTAAGCTTATGGGTATGGAAAAGTTCTACAGAATTTTTCACCTTCAGTCCGTCGGGTCCCAGCGTTAGCTTCAACATCTGCTTCCTCTCGTCTCTTCTGCACCTCCCTTTGTATTTTCAATAGCTAATCTCTAACCGCAAAGCTCCTGGTGCCCTTAATGGCTGCCTATTGTACTTATCCTTTAGCAATCCTTCTGCTGCTGAGAATGAAAGCCAAAATATGAATTTGAGATGCCCAATAGAGAATGAAGAGAAACACAGAGGGATGGATTGAATGAGTAATAGACCGGTTTCTTCCATGGATATACCCACCTGGAGCTTCATCTCCAAATATACCAATGTTTACATACATACTTGGCAACTCTTTTCTTCTAAGCAGCTTGCGAGCAGACCCAGATGAGATGGTTTCATAGAAACCATAGCACTACCTGATCGCAAAGAAAGGGATACCACCTGAACAGAGCAAGTGATGGAGCCCAAGAATGCCCCACGTGGGCTGCATGCAACAAAGTTTTAAAAGCTGCATTGGGGCTTGTTGCTTAATGGCAGGCTCGAGAGTGGCGTGTGGGTAGGTAATGGAACTTGGGCCCTGATCACATGGCACCTAGCCAGCCAGACAAAGCATTTAATTCTTTGTCAGAGGCCCAAGAAAATGGAATGAAAGCCACATTGCTGGATTTGTTTCCTTAGCATCCCACAGTAACCTCAGCTGACTGCCAAATAGTTGAAAAGTGGTGAATGGCTCATTCTTTGTAGCGTGGTGAATGACTAGCAGAATTTGGTCATTATAATTATTTCAATAACATTTTTTATAATTAAATTTATTATCTAAATTTGCGTTTCTGTCAGTTTTGTGCAACACTAATTGTTTCTACCAGCTTATATTGTCATGCTTTTAAATCATAAAAATTCTTCATTTTATAACAATTTTCATGTATAAACTTATAAAAACTTATACTGCCTTTCAATATTCTTTTTATAAATTATACTTTTGCCAAAAATGATACTTTTAATCGCCATTTTCATACTGGTTGAACTTTTAAACGGCCATGTCCCAAGGTTTAATAATAATTGACTTTTGTTTCTATTTTTTAGTTACTATTCCCTTGAATCTTCTGAAACTCCTTACTAGGATTTTTTTAGTTATTACTATAGGCATCAAATATTCCTGTTGTTTATCAGGATTTTGTTAGTGATAACTATAGGCATCAAATATGTCCAATTGTCTTCTCCTGAATTCTTTGGGTTATCAGTTATAATAAAAACTTGAAAAGTTTTCTACATTTAAAGGTAAATTTTGACAGTTTCCTTAAAAGGTTATATTTAAATGTTAACCTTAACTGTATGTTAATGTTAACTGTATTTATTAACGTTAACTATATGTTAATATTAACCTTAACTGTATGTTAATGTTAATTGTATATTAACGTTAACTGTATTTAAATGTTAACATTAAATTGGCCATGACAAGCCATTCATCCGTCACTGCTTGTAACGGATGAGATGTGGGATTCCGTCTCAAAAAGATGTGTGATTACGTTTCAAAAAGAATAAAATATTTTAACAACTTTACTTTAATATATAATAAAATATTATAATCTTAGTATTAAGTGTTTTTATATTTGTATACTTATTTTTATAAGTAAGAGAGAAAAAAAAACTATGAAAAAAAAACAAAAAAAGAGTTGCAAAGAAAAAAGCCCTGCCCAAAAAACACTCTATAGCTTATATAAATACAATACATTGCAAAAATCTAAAACATAATTATTACTACATTGCAAAAATCTAAAACATAATTATTACTACATTGCAAATGGTTGCATATTAAGTTTTAGGTATATAATATAAATTATTACATTGCAAAAATTAAAAAACATAATTATTATTTTGTCTTGCACAAATTGTTGTAGGTTTTGATTTTCTGAATAGTTTGAATTTTTTTTTAAATAAATGATTACACTGTTATATATTTAGGCTTTGGATTTTTCGATCTCTTCATTTTGGTTCATTGATTTCCTTCCTTCATTTTGGTGCATTGATTTCGTTCCTTTGTTCCTTCCTCCCAGACGAGCTTGTCTTTCATATTACAGAACCTCTTATGTGATGACTTTCCATGGAATGTTTCAAAATTTATTATTAAATCTAAAATTACTAAAAAGGTATAGCTATTTTTGTATTGATACATTTTTAATATTTACTTAAATTAATAAGCTTTAATGATATGTAATTTTTAAAATATATATTTGTATTAATAAGTTTTGATGATAATAATTTTTAAAATATAGTTGTATTATTAATTAAGAATGATAATAATAATGATGATGGTTAACCTCTATTGAAACCAAACTTTGGTTTATCCGACCTAAAGAAGCAAATTAATAAGTTTTTTTCAAAATTGTATCCTTATGCTCAAAGAGCTTGGTGAGAAGCTTCCCGAGCTCACTATAATTTTGAAAGTTAAAAGGCTAGGTATTGCAATAAAGATTATGAAACTGAGATCTAATGTGGGTGTAAGCAATGCACTCTAAGAAGAAGTGGTTTTCATCTTCAATGTTCCTATTCTCACATAGGAGAGATCCTTTCCATCCATATCCATGGTGTTTTAGGAGTTGTCCAACCACCAGTTTCACTATGGAGCTCATGAGAGTTCGCTTTTATCTTGGTTATATGAATTTTTTCTTTGAACTGGTTTATAGAGAGAGATACTTTTGATTTTCTAGAGTATCGTTGATGACCTCTTTATAATACTATAGTTATTTTTGCCCTATGTGAAGAATATAATGTTTTAAATTATTGTATCAACCATAAGATCTTATTTACTAAAATTTGTGGTTCAACACTTCAAATTGTCTTTCTTGTTGTATATGCCCACATCTCCTTGCTTAGCTTACAACACGACGTTCTTTTATTGCACCCCTAGGTACAATTGCTAGTTTAATTTTCAATGGTATAAACATATCATCAAGCACATTGGCACATGGTCCAACGTTCTTTCTTGAGGTGTGTTTTGAAAACACTATTTAGATTCGTCGTCCCTCCCATCAATGACATTTTATCTCATGTCTTCCGTATGCCGTGAATTATATATTGTTCTTCATGGTGTTCCCGTTAGCTATTTCCTCTTGTTGTTGGTTTCTGGACAATTTCCACTGGTCTCCACCCATCCTGCTCCTCCAGTCCCATCCCCCAGTTACTACGGTGTTGAGCCCTCTAGGCCCTCGACGAATTTGGATAGCTTCAAGGATCTAGTCCAGAAGGCCTCGAGCACGGTCGCGTCGATGAGCGCATCTAGGCTGGGGAAACCACAGAACTCTGCCATGAAGACTTGTTCCTGCGGCGTTGAGCCATTGTGTCTCCTGGGGTATGAATTGTTGGGATTCAGGGCCTCCACAGAGATCGATCTTGTTCTGTGTCAGAAATCCAAGAAAGATGTCGGAACTAGCAACATCGTGTGATGGAGAAAAGACAGGGGAGCTCGTGCACCAACGGTGGCATTAGGAGTAGGAGGAACGTGAAAGTGGTGGCTTCATAAGCATGTGTCGTTCAACCTACCATTAGACATCATCGTTGTCATTGCTTTCTCTTTACTTGCGCTCACAAAAAATAATTTCTTGTCACTTCCGCATGATGTGGCGATTTCGCCAAGGAGAGAATTGATAGATGAGGAGCATCCTCCCTTTGGTGAAAGGGTTTCCATTGTTTCAACATTTAGATTTAGTACAAGTCACCTTCTTGTCTACGATACCACCATCATGCACGTCATATGATGGGCAAGGAATACTATTGGTCCTACACTCACATGTCACCATCAAATATTAAAATATTTATATGTTCCAAATTAACAAAATTGTATTTTCTTTATTGAACTTGTCGCGTTATTTATGAAAAGGAAAAACTAGACAAATAACAAAAAAATATTTAACCATTATTTAATAAAAAAATGGTTAACCACTATTTATTAATATCTAATATTAGGCACCCTTAATATAATATAGAGGTTATTACGCCGTAAGGCATTTAACAAATGGGAGTCGACTCCCCTCAGTTAATGCGGTTTTTTTCCCAGCCGTAGATTTTTTCCGTCCGATGATTCAAATCATCTTCATCGTCCATCATTGATGTCAGTCCGTCCGCCATTACTGCTGCTGTCACCGCGGTGCAATCCGCCATGCTGCTATGGTCAAGCGGTGGTCAAGCGATGCAGTCGGCCATGCTGCTGTCCAGTCCGCGGTCAAGCGGTGCAGTGTTGATTTGTGTTCGTTTTTCCCAGCGCGAGAGGACATCCTGAAGGGTTCCAATGCAATAACACAGTGAAATTCACTTCTATAGATGGATAATAGCATCAGACTCTTCTTATTTGGCATTGATTTACAGTCTTAAGGCTCAGTGAGAAGAACGTCGAGAAGAACGTCGTGAAGGGTTCCAGGTATTTCACAGTCTGTTTATTAGTCTTTGCTCTTATCTGTACAAGCATTTCACAGTCTGTTTAAAATTACAAATTGTAGGGAAGAAGAGACAGGATTTAGTTGCCTGGATTAACAACTTTGTTCCAGTTACAATAAACAAACATGATTTCTCTTTATTATTTCTAGTTATTTACACAGATAATTCAGTTGACTATATTTACAGCATATAAAATCTGCATGTAGCTCTCCCCTCCTAAATGGGTGATCTATCACTAAATATCTATATATGTATAAACTGGTGTCATTCCATCTCCACCTCAATATGTCAGGACATCAGAAGGGAGCTTGATTTCATGTGTGTTCCAGTTCATCTCCTTTTTTGGAGAAGAAGTATGATCCACCCATTGGAGGACTTAGCTGATGTTGTTTCATAAAATTCCCAACTTTGAAAAGCTTCCTGTCTGGAATAGGATCCACGTTTATCTTTCCCTTCTGCAGAGATAAGAAGCCTTACTAAAAGCACATAAATATTCTATAGAATCGAAATAAGAGAATCCATCATTCACAGGTGAGAGAGTTATTTGTAATAGAAGAAACCTGTTTTCTGAGTTTATTGAACACAGTACATATGTTTCTTATCTTACAAAAAATTCTATAGAATGATATGGAATATGAAAAAGCTTTGAAAACATACCTGCTTGAAGAGGAGAAATACATAACGGTGGCAACCTTCAGGTGGGGCTGGACCCATATATGGCACCACTTCTTTTCCAGTCTCCCATATCTTTGCAAATAACATCAACAGTGACAATAAATACAACTCTCAATAAGAAGAAACCCAATATGCATATATAGAAGCTTTGGGAAGATCAAGAAAGGCAATATGTATATATTGAAGGTTTAGGCAGATCAAGAAAGGCAATATGTATATATTGAAGGTTTGGGCAGATCCAGAAGCTTTACCTAATGTGGCAGGAGTTTGGCCAGGGATGTTGATAACAAGCCAATGCAAGAATAGACCTTGCCGCTTTCCTGATATAAACCTTGCTGCATGCCTTCTTCCGCCTAACTTACTGCTTTGACCTCGCTGCTTGCCTAATCTTGACCTCGATTGTTGATACCTGTCTCTCAATTGAGGGCGATCTCGATTGCTACCAATACTCTGTAGTCCATGGAATTAGTCACTGCCAAAGTAGCCAGTTTAACATGCCCACTGAGCACAGGAAGCTGAATCAGGTCCTTGTTGATAGGATTAAAAAGATAAAGTTTTGCAAACCGACCATCTTCCTTATGCAGACACAGAATACCACCTGATGCCGCAACACAAACTGTTTTCTGGAAAGGTTTTGCTTCAATTTTGTGCCACCTGTTCAGTGCCATATCAAATAACCATCGCCCATCCCCATCCTTGTTCTGTACCATCAACCATGGCGTATCAGAATCATGATAATATAACGGTGAAGCAATGACTAAACGTCATTGCTTACATACCAGCTGAGCCCTTATTACAGATGTAACAGGTAGGTACCCAATCACCGTATCCACAAGCTCATCTGGCAGAATCCCCCAGATCTCTCCATCCAGATCAAGACTTCCGTTTTTTTCTGTAAATGACTCTCATGTCCAGAAATGGCTCACACACTTCGTCTACAACATCAGGAATGATCTTCGAGGCCCTAAGGAGCTCGGCATTCAGAGGAGCACCGCTGGTTGCAGCCATCTATCTATGAGACAAAAGCCAAAACTGGCAAACCTAGCTAATTTAAATAGCTACGATGTGTTTGAATAATCGATCGACTGTTGTATAGAGACGTGTCAGATGCTCTGAACATATGTCATAACATCCATGCATGTGGAAGCTGAAACTTTGAAGTGCAATCCAAATGCCATTGCTTAAATGAACGCCAAACTTTGAAGTGCAATCCAAATGGTTTTTGCTTAAATGAATGCTACAAGGATCTCGTTGTAAAGTGTTTTGGTGATATAATTCTCAACTTAATAAAATTTAAAGCTC
The DNA here is from genome assembly GCA_001517045.1 of Pseudotsuga menziesii. Lineage (NCBI taxonomy): Eukaryota > Viridiplantae > Streptophyta > Pinopsida > Pinales > Pinaceae > Pseudotsuga > Pseudotsuga menziesii. The sequence continues at coordinate 334,411 of LPNX011050918.1, read as the reverse complement.
CGTATATAGAGATTGCTAGATTATGGCTAACGCATTCCAAGAAAGTGCAAGATTATTAACTAACACATTCTGTAATGGTTGTGTTTTTGTTTCCATTATTGTCTGAGTTGTTGAGATCATAATTTATTAAGTTAAAATTTTAACGAGATTATGTTCATTTTAATAATAAAAACAATATGGGGTACAGAGAAGAATAAATAATGAAAAACATTTTTAAATTGAGAAACGATCAGACTACACCATTCGTCACAAATATTATAAAATAATATGTTAAATAAATAGATAATCATCCATTCTAAATTTTATTTTCAAAACATTCATAATATTATTTATTTTCAAACCATTCGAAATATTATAAATAATATGTTAAATAAATAGATAATCGTCCATTATAAATTTTATTTTCAAACGTTTAGTAATATAAAATAACATGTTTAAATGATGTGAGGAACATGGACTAAATTTTCGTCCAAGTTTGAGTGGACAAACAAGAACATTAAGGAGATTAAGTGAATAATTTAATGATAATCAATGACTTTTGCGGGAAAGAGCCAGGAATATAAAGATGTCGTGTAGAATTTGTGCATAAGCACGTTGGAGGAGGGATTTGAAGAGATTAATCAATAATTTAATCCGCGACTTTTGCGGGCAAGCGCAACATATATCAAGCTTTCATGTAGAATTTGTGTATATGCCCTGTTTTGATTGATATTCAATATTTGTTTGGTATCCCTCCTTATCTGATCTCTGACGCTTTTGAGACTTTATCACAGTTGACAAGAGCTTACCAGCCCTTGGGTTTCGATTATTATTCAATATACTTGCCTAGATTAACAGACAGTGGGTTTCTTCAAAATCTGTGCAACAATGGAAAACTTGAAATATAGAGAATGTGCAGTTTGGAAATCCATCAGTGTGCTGCTGGTGTGAAGGCCTGATTCGATCTTGGAACGAAGAAAGATGGATATATATAAAATATTTTAAAGAAAACTAAAATAATACGTTTATTTAATTGCAAGTATATAAAGGTCTGATTCGATCTTCAAATGGATATGTATATATATATCACAAAGAAAAATATAATCTCATTTTTATTTATTGTTGGATATGTTTGCAACTAACAAAGATAAATAATATCTTTATTTATTTATTGGTGGATAGGTTTGAAACTAAAGCGGGCAATCCCAGGCTTTGGGAAACTAGGCTCTCGATAAATTCCAATGTCTTACACAGCAATCTCAACAATTGTACCTAGGGGTCATGATCGCAAATATCAATTAGGTTAAATACGAATATAAAGAAGAAAGTTTGTCAATAAATTAGGTTTTCATACCGCAACCGAGGCAAGTCCTCTGGAAAAGCGTTGCATGCTGATGGGCCGGCGACGTAGTACAGAGTCTCATACAGATCCCATTTACACGGTGGATACACATTGTAACCCGTGAGAGTCTTATAGTGGTCGTGTCCCCGCGCCTGTGGTCTGACCTTCATCTTCTCTTGTGCAGGAGTCTCGAAGAATATACACAAAGTAGTTAACAATCGCATGCATTCCCTTCGGGTTTCTTGCAAGTAGCTCGAAGATCCATGCCTAGAGCCCCAGCTTAGAGTTGTATGTGAAATGCCAGTTTTATTAACTTGCATCCAAGGATTTGAGCCATGCTCCATCTCAAACTTAGACAAGGTAAGCCTTAGAATATTACAGGCATAGTGTGAGCCATATCATCAAGACTGAATGCCTCTAGGCTGGACAACATTTCTGGCAGCAGTAGTGACAGTTGTGTCAGTGAGCCCTGAATTGGCATTCACTTCCAGTCAAGATCCCAATCTGAGATTTTGTTGAACCACGTGGTGTGCATGCAGCCCAGGCTCACGTGGGCTCCCTTGGACAGCTCGTCGGTGGCATGCATGCGTAGAAGGAAAATGGTAGGAGGTAGGGACGGTGAAGGGTTCCATGGACACCTTCGCAATTCCAACATTTACATCTCATCAAGCAACTCTGTTTCTCGGTCACTAGCTTCGAGGGTTCATCTAGAAAAACAATAACATATGTCATTTGTCCAATGACGCGTGTTCTGGGCAGAGAACATGTGTTCAATGAATCTTCTCTATTTTGGCTGTAACCCATAAAAAATATTAACCTTGTTTAGGAAGGCCAGTACTGCATAGCCTGTTAGCCACCGCAAATGGGTTACAATTGTCCTAAACATTCCCATGAATCCTCAGCTTAAAGTCAATTCGTGAAGAAAAACCCTAGACAAATGCACTTTTAGGTCTTTTCCTCTTTTTCTTCTTTCTCTGCTGCTGTGCTGTGCGATAAAAATATTAAATTTTCTTTATGACTTTAAAATATTAATGATTAAAAAAGTATGCAATAAAAATAAAATAAAAAAAGTATCCAATAAAAATAAAAAAGTAATGTGCTTATTGTTTATATATGTGGAATTCTACTATATTTTTCCGATGACTTTTATTATTACTAATGAAAGCATAATTTTTTTGCAATATGTGAATTTTTTAAAATCAATTTAGTTTGAACTTTTTAAGGGTTAATTATTGTCTTCTTAAATTGATTGGATGATCCAATTAAAAATGATTAATTTTTTAGAACTATTCATTACCTGTTGTATTCCATTCTCTATAATATATTTTTATACATCTCCTTTCTTGCATCGTATGTAAAGTAGGTATGTAGGAATGTATAAATAAATTATTTATTGTTTCTCTTTATAAAGTTAAAATATTTTTATTTATTTAGTAGATAGATCCATAGATTTATTGCTTGATTGTAACATAAGAACTACAAAAACTAACAATCCATTGTCATTTGGATTAGAGAAGAATAATTTTCATGATTACTTTTGAAATGTGGATAATGTAATGGTCAATTATGTGAGGAATATAATGTCTTTAAAATATTGTATCTAAACTTCAAATTGTCTTCCTTGTTGTATATGTCTACATCTCCTTGCTTAACTTGCTTTGACATACTCTCCGTTTTTAATTGGGAAAATAAAAAAATTTGAAAATTGAGTTTTCAGATATTTTTAAAAGTGCAAAAAATAATATATAAGGATATGTTTAAATATTATTTACAAAATGAAATTGGATTTTATAGAAATAGTTTTTAAATTAGTTTAAAGTTTAGGTATAACTTTTAGTTAATAAAGTTTTATGTTGTTTAATGAGTTAACAAAATGTAATGATAAAAGAACTACTTGGTTAATGACATAAAAATATGATGATTTATAGTCTATCATTTATACACGGGAACTTCACCTAGTGAACCTCATACATAGCACGTGCGATTGTGGGATATTAAAGAATACCCTTAATTTCGAGAGATATTGACCCAAACTCTTTTTGTTGAAACCCCCTCCCAATACTTAAAACCTCCTCCCCACCCCTTTTTATACCTCAATCCTTATAAACCGGCCTACCCACCCCCACATTAAACCCCTCGTCCCCCCAATACCTACAATATATTGGTTCGATTTTTTATAATTTTAAAACCCACAATATGAACCAACGTGATAGGATATTGGTCAACAAGTGAAGCCTCCATGCATTTATATGGGTTCAAATTTTTTTTTTTTGTTCACAGGTCTTTAAGTAAATCAATAAACTTAATTTGGTATAAAAGCTATAATGAAGGAGGTCTTCTCTATGTATATTTTACTATGTTTATGTCTATTTTTGCATTAGAGGTAATCTATATGTAACATTTAATTGTTATTAGCAATAGAAAATTAGAGGTAGTGTCTTTGTATAAAATACTTGTTATTAGCAATATAATTTATCTCAAAAATTATATTCTTGGTGTAGCCTCCAAGCTTCACATGAGGTCACAAAACATAAATTATTTAGGTAGGATTGATTGGGCTAGGCATCCATTAATGCCCTCCAATCTACTTTCATTAGGTATATTTTGAAACATAGCATTGTTGACTTATAGGGTGCTTTATAAATCCTGCTATAAGCAAGTGTTAAAAGAAAACCCGGATCAGAAGTGCGCCATGCCCAAGGAGGTTAAAGCCGAGGTATAGTTGCCCTGCTCTCCCCTACGAGTCACCCAACTCGTTGTAGGGAGACGACACTATACCGTACAGGCCGAACCACTGATCCACACTTGACGCAAGGTATCTTAGTGGCCAAAGTTAGGAAATCACTAAGGAGCAATTGTGGGTGCAATTGACTCCTGAAGTCAGCTATTTCCGTTGGGAGGTGTTGCCAAGTCTTCTAGATTGGAACATTTGCCCCATCGCCAATAGAACTGCCTCTTTGTTACCTTCACTAGTCAATTGGTGTGTGGACTCCATTGTCACCATCAATTGTGCTTTTGGAAGGCCCAGTTACATATCCGCGAAAAACCATAAGCTCTTTTAGGCATTTTACACTTCCTTTTTATTTATATATTCAAGCTACCTAACTCATAATTAAACATAACCTACATTTTGTGACTCTTTCACTAAACCAACTTTGAACATATCACTCACTTGTTGCACCTTTTACACTTATTTTCCTTTATAACTACAAACTAACTAAGTGATAATTAAACATAGCCTACAATCTTGTGACTCTTTCACTAAACCAACTTTCCACATATCACACACTATTTGCACCTTATTGCATTTTTTTTTGCTCACATGTTACATTATTTTGGATACCTTCACTCCCTCATCTACTGCAATGTCCACAGAAGAAAATGTATTTTTTATTTAAACCCCTTCCTTTTTCTTTGTTTAGACAAAATCATCATTTCATGGAATAATATGCTTTTATATTTTTTTTATTGTATCAATTTGTAAATATTGCTTTTCACACTGCATTCCCAAGATTGCCTTGATTTATTTCAATGGTTTCTAATTTTACGAAATAAATGCTTGTTGTTCCTGATCATATTTCTAATTATTAGAAACACCTATTTCCCCCTTTTTTTACTTTCCCCTTACACCTAACTTCATTTTTTTTGCTTGTTCCTTCCAGGTAACAAATAATGGCCACCCCTTTGACCGAACATGCCATTGAATTACTACTTGCACTAACCTCCGACATGCAACCTTTCCTACAAATATTTGTTGTGGAACAAGTCAAATCTATTCGCACCTCAAACATACGATACCGAACAACAATCTCTGATGGGACACACATGCACCACACCATGCTTCCATCAAAGTTCAATTCTCTCATCGCTTCTGGAATACTTCAACAAGGGTCTATTATACACCTTAAGAAATGGACATGTGCAATTCTTTGCCAATGCATGTACGCTTCATTTTTTATTATATTAACTTATCTTTTCGTTTCTTCCCCATTTAGTAAAATCATTATTTACTTTTTTTCTTACTTTTTTTTTCCCTTGCGCAGGTCTATCTTACTACATGAATTTGACGTCATCGAGCCCTCTGCACCATTGATTGGAAACCCTATCGCTATATCTCGCCCACCTTCTCTTGAAACAACTTCCTCGTCCTCTTCAATGCAAGAACCACCTCAAAAGAAACAATGCACACTTCTTCAAAGTGCTTCACCATCCACTTTTGAAACAACAATTCCTATCAATGCATTGACCCCCTACACCTCAAACTGGTCCATAAAGGGTCATGTCCATGATAAATCAAACCTCCGCCACTTCACTAACCAAAAAGGCCCTGGGAAGGTATTTGGCTTTGACTTTATTGATAAGGACGGGGGTGAAATACACATCACTTGCTTTAATGATTCTGCAAATGTTTTTTATGATCAAGTGCTTCCTGGCCATGTCTACCTCATTTCCAAAGGCACTATCAAACCAACAAACAAGATGTATAGCCATCTTACAAATGATTGGGAAATCTTCTTGCAACCAACCTCTATTGTTCAACATTTTCCACTAGAAACCATTGTGCTTCCACAAATGCATTTCAACTTCAAAACTATTAAAGATATCAAGTCATCTCCTGTCAACTCCAGTGTTGACATCATTGGTGTTGTCACAAACACTTCCCCTGCTGCCCCTATACATAGGAAAGATGGTTCAGAAACTATTAAAAAAAAATCCATATAAAGGACAACTCAGGTTTTAGCATGGATGTTACTTTGTGGGGAGAACATTGTCATGTAGAAGGCCAAGAGATATCTACCTTAAGCTCTGAAAATTCCCACCCTGTGCTTGCAATCAAGGGAGCTCGTGTAGCCAAGTTTAATGGAAAGACAGTTGGGACTACATCCAAGTCCATAGTTATCATAAACCCAGATATACCAGAAAAGCACAAACTCACCCAATGGTTTGAAAAGGAGGGATTCCATACTTCCTCCCCATCCTTAACTACACGATATCCAACTTCTCCTAACCAGATAAAAAACAAACGAACCCTTCTTGAAGTTCAAAACATTCTTCCTTCTGAAAGAGCTGAATGGGTTTCCGTAAAGGCTACCATAACACATATTGATGCTGACAACTTCTACTACCTTGCTTGCCCTTTAATTTCCAATTCAAAACAATGCATGAAAAAAATCATCAAGAATTCTACCAATGGTTGGCATTGTCCCAAATGTGAGGTTGACTTGTCTGATTGTGACTACATGTATTTATTGAAACTGAAACTCAAGATCACACTACCTCTCTTGAATCAGTCGTCACGTTCGAGGATGCATCCACTGAACTGCTTGGTATCGCTGCAAAGGACCTGCACTTACTTTCTTCTGATCCTTCCGCCATCAGGGAAATTTTCTCCAAGGTTGAATGCACACAATTTCTACTCACACTTTCCATTAAAATGGAAACATTTAAAGACAAGCCTCAATTGAAGGTCATCATCATGCGCTCTGAACATGTTGACTTTGTGGCAGCCAACAACTTACTACTCCTTCAAATAGCCAAAATGGGGCAAGCATAGAAGGCATTTTGGAAAAATAAAATGCCTTGGTTTTTGTAATAGTTTAACTTTATCTATTTTTCCTACAAACTTTTGCCATACATGCAAACAAACAATTTCCATTCTGCATTACTATAGCTACAATTTCTACACTTGAAGCTACTCTTATATATTGCTTTTTACTTCGTATCTTATATACATATACAAAAACATTTCCAATTTTGCCTCTACTGTAAATTTGTTCTCTTTATTAAATGTGTTCAATGTTAATATTACTTTTTTCATGTTCTAATATGTCATTTTAACACATGCACTTCTTTATATGTCAAAAAACATACATTTCATATTTGTATTTTAGTGGTATATCATTTTTTATTTTTTCCTTCCTGCATTTACCTACTTAAAATGCTTTCAGTCGCTTACAATGCTTTCCTACATATTCCTTGTATATTTATTTTTTTCTCATTTTATTTAAATGCAATCACTTTTATGAAAATTGAATTGCTTTTGGTAGTCAATTATACACTATTCCAACTAGACACATTTAATATCGGCACACTTTTTAGTTCTTTTTTCCACTTACAATAATTTCAATATTATTTTTTTAAAGTACATTGAAAAATAAAAAAATACTAATACGTAATTTATCAACAAATGCTTCTCTTTACATGTCATTGATTTACTTCATTTATCTAGCCATGTTTTCATATTATTTTTTCTTTTCTCTTTCTTCAAGCACTTTGCATCCCTTTATGTACCTTGAAAACAGAAATTACCATGTCCTACATAGTACGTCTTGTTTATTTAGAATGTCCATGAAAAATTTAGAATTTCTAAGTCCCTTTATGTACCTTGACAAAATATATTACTATGTCCTACATATAACATCTCGTTTCTTTAGAATGTACATGAAAAACATGCAATTTCAATGTCTTTTACATGTCTTACATATAACATGGTGTTTCTTGTTTTCTTAATCACATCCAGGTGCCTTCAATCCTCATCTTACTTTCGATGTGTCTCCTCCGTCCAAAAAAGAGCGTGCACATGCCTATCATTTTGCTAACAAAGACCGCATAAATGCACATAGGAGACATATTTACCAACAAAAAAAAGATGCCCTCTCCATCCATATGGTAGAGTCTAATATTCCCACTCCAACTCCTACAACATCCAATCTTTCAAATCGTAGCCTTCCATTTTCAAACCACAACGAAACAATCCTACCTCCCTCCATTCAAACCGAAGCTACAACTTCACATGTTCATACTGACCATCTTCCATCATTAGACTACCCTTCCACTTCTCAAACAACCTCTTCCCCAACCATCCAAAATACCATTCCTCAACCCAACATAGCCGCGCATTCCTTCAATGAAAATTTCATATCACAAACAAATCAATGCTTTCGCTTAAAGCTAGATAACCTACAATCCATCCATGTTTGTTCAATCTGTAAAGAATCTTATCCTGGCCTCCACTTCCGCTATTTAAATGGTGAACATACTTGTTCTAGATGTTGTTCTAAAAAAAATGGCCACCGCTTCTCCCTCTGGAACAACATGGACCCCGGTGAACAACCCCTTGTTCTATCCATCCTTACACAAGTTGAAGAAATGCCCATTTCACGTGTCAACCCAATATTGCAAGTTACCCATGCTCGTGGTGGACAATACAAATATAGTGGCCATACAATAAGCTTTCCACAAAACATTTCAACCATACTCAGTTTTTTGCCTCGACGTGTTGAAGACTTAGACATTTTAGTTGTCACTTGTAAAACCTTCAACAATCAATCCTATGATTGCATTGTTAGTAGATCCCATGTTCTTGCTGCCTTGGAATACAAGATTTCACATGACCCTTACTATAAAGATCTACAACTTGACCAACGTGCAATTATGGCTTTGCCAATTCCCCCCACAAATGTTTCCACTTCTCTTCGACATTCACACTCCACTGCCCCTGATTCAATTTTTCCTGCTGAAGATGTTAACCCTTATCACCCTGACATTTCAGAGCCATACTCCCAACAAACTTCATCCTTTGCTAATATTCTACCCAATACAGACACATAATTCCAGCAAATCAGAACCTTCTTGCAAACGGCTTCTTCATCTCCAACAAATTCAATGGATTGGCGACCTATAGGTTTGTCACCTGTCAATGAATACAATACAGAGGGCCTTTTCTCAATGGCATTTCCATCCCTTTTCCCCCAAGGCACAGCCATGTTCAAACAACCGCATTTTAAATCAATTGATCTCCACGAATATGCTTTGCACCTTATTCGATACCATGATAACAGGTTCGGTAGCCACCCACACTTCACCTACTACCTTTACAATCTCATCATGCGCCATCGTAGCCAATCAATAGCAGCAGTCTATATTAAAAAAAACATTGAAGACAACTTCCCCGCAACCATCTCTGAACTCAAAACCCGCTTGGAACAAACTCCTTCTGACAAACTTCCAGATCAAATCATGCATTTTGGGGCATCACTCCGTGGAACACGGTCTTTTTGGCACAAATCAAAAAACGAATTGACAGATATGATTTCCCAACTTGGATGCCCAACTTTTTTCTTCACTTTAAGTCCAGCCGACACTAAGTGGCCTGACCTACATGCAGTCATGCCTGGGACACCACCAACTTATTTTGCCAAGCACCAACAATGGAGAATACAAAATATCATCTCCAACCCTCATCTTGCATCGCTCTACATGCACCATAGGTTCACAATATTTCGTGAAGAGGTCTTGCTTAAACACCTCCACGCAAACAATTTATGGTATAGGTAAAGCTTCTTATCCCTTCTTCCAATAACATTTCAATTTTCCTTTTTTTTCTTCTCCCACATATTACTAACACATATTTCATGCATAGGTATGAATGGCAAAGTAGAGGCTCTGCACATATTCACGGATTCATGTGGCTACCAAATGAACCTGATATGAAGACGCTTGACTAGGAGAATGCAACTGAGGTTCATAATGCTAAGGACTTCTTTGATCAATTCATTTCTACTTGGAACACACGAGATAACCCCCAACAAGGCCCCTTCCTACCCCACTCTGATTTGCTTGATCCATGCCTGTTATCTACTACCAACATTAAAAAAAAACCCTTTTCAAGACTATACAGAACTACTCAACTGCATCCAACGACACACAAAATGCACATCAAATACATGCCTCCGCAAAAAGGGCTCCTCCTACACATGTCGTTATAATTCTCCATGGGCTCTTCAAAACTCTTCTTCCCTGTTCATTGATTCCAATGGCAAAAAAACATACAAACCAGCTCGCAATGATGATCGTTTGAATAGCCATATCCCTTCAATCCTATCAATATGGCGTGGAAATGTTGATTGTCAACCAGTGCTCGACATACATGCCGTTCAAAAATACATTGCTAAGTATGCAGCTAAACCAGAAACAAAATCTGAAATCTTTCACCAAATGCTTCGACGAATTGTCCATGCTACACCACTTCTTGACCCTTCCATTGTTGCTGTTCAAAAATTCCTTTCAGAAACACTTGTTGATCGTGACATCGGAGCCCAAGAAACATGCCATATGTTGCAAAAAATTCCTCTCACAATTTGTAGCCGTACTTTCTTATCCGTCAATGTCAACCGTAAAACTTTCAAACGTGTTTCTTTAGACATTCCCACCTCCTTCACATCACAAAAATTCATAGCCGCCTACCTTTCTCGCCCATCCTCTCTTCATTCCGTATCTCTCATTGAAGCTGCAAGATATTTCTCATATAATGCTCATCGAAAAAATGACAAATGGAAACAAAGATATCCCCCCGCCATCGTCTGTGTTCTTCCCCGTTACTATTCTGTCCCCTCCATAGATACACCCCTTTTCATTGATTTCTGCAGAACTGAGCTCATGCTATACAAACCTTTCCGCAATATACCTCTCGACATTGGTGCTTCCGACGATGCAATTGTTCAAAACTGGGAAGCACTTAGTTTGACTTAAAATCCTTGGCATGTTGATAGGAAACCAATTGACCCCACTTCCTTACCAATAGACACCATGGTTACTGACAATTTGCAATACCCACAACCCATGCAATTAGATGAATGGGAATTGCTCTCCCAACTACACCCTACCAATGACATGCAATTAAATGACCTGGACATCCTTGGTCGTCGTGACTTTGACAAAAACCATAATTGGCATGATACAAACATCCCCCTCGACTTGCAAGAGCTTGCCATTGACGTCATTCAAAATAATCGCTCAGAACACCCTCTCCCTCAAGCACCCTACTCTAATACACCAAATTATATGACATTGTCCCCAACTCAAATGAAATCCCACTCCATTATCATGAATCACTCCGCAAATATCCAAACAAGTCCTCCACTCTGAGTGGTTGTTCAAGGAACTGTTGGCACTGGCAAATCATTCTTCATTCGTTGCATCAAAGAATCCCTTTCCTTGTCCAATAACTTCAATCATTCCCCAATCTTGCTACTTGCCCCTACTGGCGTCGCAGCATTCAACATCCAAGCATCTACTATCCATTCAGCCCTTCATATTCCTATAAAAAAATTCATGCCTTTGGAAGGGAATTCACTTCTAACCTCCAACATGAACTTCAGCATATCCACTACATTCTCATTGATGAAATGAGCTTCCTAGGCCCAACACTTTTAACCCATATTGATGAACGCCTCCGTGAAGCATTCCCTCGCCATAAGAACATAAGAACATATCTTTTGGTGGTTGCTCAATCATTCTTGTCGAAGACCTTGCCCAATTACCTCCAGTTATGGACATTCCTTTGTATGCAGGGTCTTCCCATGGTTCTGCACTTTGGCACAACTTCACCACAGTTGTCACACTTTCAACTGTTTTTCGCCAGCAAGGAAATGACCCATCACAAGTCACCTTCAGGAAGCTTCTTACCAACATCAGAAATGCAACACCTACTATAGAGGATTGGAAGCTTCTCATGTCTAGAACAGACTCCTTCCTTTCTATGGATGAGTTATCTGCATTCAAAGGCTCCATGCACTTATTTGCAACCAACCGACAAGCTTTGCTTCATAATCTACATATGCTCAAGTCTTTACAAATTCCAATAGCACTTTCTATTGCTGAGCACATAAACAACAATGGTACGTCTCAAATTGAAGATGACCAACTAGAGCCTGCTGTCTTGCTTTGCCTTGGTCAACGAGTAATGCTTACATCTAACTTATGGGTTTCAGCAGGCCTGGTTAATGGATCGCTGGGCCAAGTTGTTGATATTTTCTATAAATCGGATCTTCTTCCTCCACAACTTCCCACATTTGTTGTTGTTAACTTCCAAACATACATTGGTCCAGCATGGGATACCAACAATCCTACTTTTCTACCAATTCCAGCTATACAAAGGGGGGGTCGAACTCAAGTCCCACTAAAAATGGCATGGGCATTAACAATACATAAATCTCAAGGCATGACATTACCTAAGGCTACAATAGACATTGGCACAACGGAGCGTCAAGGTTTGACCTTTACTGCACTCTCTAGAATACCCTCACTTACGGATCTTCACATCTCCCCAGCATTTTCCTATTATCGTTACAAACGTATGCAAGATAATCCACATGTCAATGTAAGGAAAAATGCAGAGCATTGCTACATTCAATGGAGCTCCCTTAACTACGCTATATATGTACATACTTCTCTTCTTCCACTTTTCCATTTCACTTTAATTCCTTTCAAGCTAAGTCTAGACTCTTCCTTCCACCTAACTACTTCTCTACTTGTCATGTGCAGTATCTACTACTCTACAACCTGCAGAGTTCTTGTTGTAATCTACATATCAATGTTCTGTTTTTCATTTACATATATGTACTTGCATCATACCATTATAGTGTACGAGGATCTAAATGTATATGATTTATTTCATTTCTCAAAACAATTTGACAAACAATTAATATTTTTATGAATCATAACTAGATGTTTTTAATTTCTTGTTATCAATTCCTTTTTTATGAAACACATTGAAGAAATGTATCCATGATTGTAACATATACTATGAATCCATTGTCATTTGGTTGATCCAACAAAACTTTTTATGATTACTTTTGAAATGTAGATAATGTAATGACCATTTATGTCAATAATATAATGATAAATTTTATCATTCAACACTTCTAATTCTCTTTCTTATTGTCTATGCACCCCTGGGTACAATTGCAAGTTACAAATTCTTTCTTCTAAATGTTCATATCCCCTTCACATATATGTACTCACATCAAAATAAATTAATGTAGGAGGAGCAAAATGTATATCAATTCATTTCAATACTCCAAACAATTATACAAACACATATTATAACTACTTCCCTTTTCCGTAATTTTATATATCTTTTTTATTAAAAATTTAGTTTTCCTTTTTTCTAGATATTTACAACCTTTTTTAGTTTTTAGTTTTTTTACTTTATATATTTTGCAAAGATCTCCATTTACCTACCTATCTTTTATATTAGTAGAATTAAAAGTTAGGGATACCACATCTTAATGTGGTTATGGATTCCATATTCATTGTGCACATTTAATAAATGTATACATCTTTTCTTTTTATTTAATTAGTAGATAGAACCATTAATTTTTTCAATGTTTCTTGATTGTAACATAAGAACTACACAAACTAACACTCCATTCAAATAATTTGTTTTTATTTATTTAGTGCATACATACATTGTTTCTTCATTGTAACATAATCACTACATTAACTAACATTCGGATTTATAACTTTTACTTTCAATCGATTTTCAAACTATTGTAACATATAAACATTTTTTTTTGCTACACTTTCTACTTCAAGACTTCTAATTCTCTTTCTTTCTATGTATATAAACATCCCCATTGGTTTGCTTGCAACACGACGTTCTTTTATTGCACCCCTGGGTACAATTGCTAGTTTAATTTTCAATGGTATAAACACAACATCAAGCACATGGGTAGACGATTCGTCGTTCTTTCCTGAGGCATGTTTTGAAAACATTATTTATATTCGTCGTCCCTCCCATCAATGACCTTTTATCGCATATCTTCTGTATGCCGTGAATTATCTACTGGTCTTCATGGTGTTCTCGTTAGCTATTCCCTCTATTTGTTGGTTTCCGGACAGTTTCCATAGTTTCAAATGGTATTTGGATTTGAAATCCAACCACGTGAGTTACTCCTCGAGGATACCTTTTAATTTATGATAATAAAAAAGGTATTTATATATTACCTTTAAAAAGAGAAGCATTATACCAATTTCTTACTTTATTTTATCAAAAATAAAGTATATAAGTAAGGGTTTGATTATTAATGCAAGCAAAGGCTTCATCTCAAAATAACGATTTATTCAAGATAAGGATTGATACAATGCATGCATTAAAAAGGAATTGTTGAATATTTTTCACATCAACCATTGATAATTTGAGAGTTCATATAAAAGAGGAGATTAAACTAGAGACAAAATGAAATTCTATAGTTTGACAATTTACATTAAAACGTTGAGAGGGTCTAGCAAAGACTCAATTAACCAGGTGGATCTTAATAAAATTGATGAAGATAATGATGTGTGATGTCCTCTCTCCTATTCAGTTATTGCTAGGTTGTTTCTCAAGGGACTGGCCACCCCTTGATGATGTCAACTACACCTAACCCTTAGGAGAAGTATTGAGTGTCAGAGGTTCATATTATCATTTTGGATATTCTCCTTATATAGTGAGGATATATATATATATATATATATATATATATATATATATATACCTTGAGAGAGAGAAACTATTAAAGTCCTTGCATGACCCATAACTATGCTGTTGTATTCATTTTGTTTGGCCATGACCTTATCTTGAACTGATAAAGGATGGATGCAGTCTGTTTGGGGGTTGATTCCTAATTGGATACTACAGGCACAGACCATGATCTGTTTTGTATGTATATTGGCCTACACATGACTGTGGTTATCTTCTCCTAACAGGCCGTGACTTTTTGAATCCTTTTTGGACTAGGTTGTCTCTATTCTGGCTGGGCCATGACTGTACATAATATCTCCTAGCTTGTCCATGGACTATGGTTCCCTATCCTACCTGAGTTATGTCTATGTTAAACCCTATATGGTAGGTCAATAGTAGTGTTAAGTCTACTAGAGAGGGTTGTGACTTTTAGGATGGCTATTTGTAGTTTTTGTTGACTATCCTTGCTGCTATCTTAATGAGATATTTCCACTTGGTGACTGGGTTTTGTTGTTGTGTGTATGTAACCTAAACCCATAACACGTTAACTTTCTCTCTCTCTCTCAAAGTAATGCTTATGACAACTTGTCCTTACAGTGATAAGAGATGACTCAATATGTCTGAGTATAAGGAAGGTTCAAACCAAATCTATCTAGCATTTGTTCTTTAATTACTTTGCATTAGTTTCATTGTACTTTTGCTATTGTTTATGTTATGTATATTGGAAATGATAATCCATCTCAAGGACCACATTTAATGCAGTGGCCAACAAAATGTTAAAGTTGAAAGAGATGAAAATTATGTTTATATTTATTACAATAGTACTCTTTTGGATCTAGCTTTGTTTTTAAATCTATTTATGCGTTAAAGTATACATTTATTTTGTTTCTCTATATTAACCCAAACCTAACCTAGAATTTAACAGGTGCTTCCCACACCCACCTCCTTCAATTGCGATAAAAAAGACATATTTAGAAATTTTAGTGTTGGCAATGACTCAATTAACCAAGTGGGTCTTGGTCAAATTGACCAAGGTAATGATGTTTGATGCCCTCTCTCCTATTTGGTTATTGCTAGGTTTTTTCTCAAGGGACTAGCCACCCCTTAATGATGTCACCTGACCCTAACCCTTAAGGGAAACATTGAGGACGAGAGGATCACAACATCAATTTGGATCTTCTCCTTATACAGTGATGCTAACAATATATATATATATATATATACCTTGAGAGAGAGAAAAGATTAAATTTCTTGGTCTTGTTGGTCCTTGGTCCTAATGCTCTTATTGTGTGTACCTTGGTATGATGACTTTTATTTTGTTTCTTTACTGTTATTGACTCTATGACCTTTAGTACCCTATTCTAATTCAACCTAATCTTATTTTTATTTTATTGGTAACTATCCTAAAACTTAAGGGTTCCCTAAGATACCTTTCTAGAAGGCTTGTCAATATTATAAATTTGTTTTTCACTTCTCCATTTTTATATGGCATCTGGATAAGAGAGAAAATCAAATCTGTTTCTTTGTCTGCTTTAGAGTTTGTTGCTAATGTTTTGCTTTATGAGCTTGTTGTTGCTTAATGTCTAAGATTACTACTGCTTTGACTTAATGTCTAGGTTTCTTGCTGATCTTGGAGTGGGACGTGACTCTCGTGCTGATGTTTTTAGCAATCCATTACCTCTTTACCTTCTTCCTAGGATGATTCTAAGGCTAGTTGTGACTCTTGTTCTTAGGTTGATTATGCATTTCTTTGTCTGGGCCTGCTAAACTTGATTCGTGCCTCAGTAGCGACTGGTCATTTCCTGGGCCTACTAAACTTGATTTGTTTTAATATAGATATATGAATCTTGTGACCTTTCATTTACGACTTCTCACCTCAATTACTCACTACCAATTTCTCTAACCCCCATGGGAAATACAACTTATAACCAAAATAATTAAGTCCATGATTTTGAACCAAACAAAAAAAATTAGAGTACAAGTTCAGATCTACACAGTCTTTAAACATTTGTGGATGCAATTTCTTGGTTTTAGCTTCCTCTTTCCAACCATTTCACCTTCTAACAACAACCTATTGACTTATTATTACACTTTATTGGGACAATTGCTAATTATAAATCCTTATAATTTTCAACTTTAAAAGTTGTAGACCCCACATGGAATCGAACCTGGCTTTCCTACAGCGTACTGTAAGCAAGGCAACAAAAATTGCTTATATTGACGTTATCCATAAATTTTGGAAATGGAAAACGCCGTCTGTGGGAATCGAACCCACGACCACGTGGTTAAAAGCCACGCGCTCTACCAGCTGAGCTAAGACGGCTTCGATGAATTTTTAACTTGCCATATTTTCCTCTTTTATTTATATAGACACTGTGGACAATTTTACTTATGGGGAACAAAACCATTGGTAACCGCAAAGCGAAAGTAATGTCAATTCAATTTTATTTTGTACAATCGAGGAGGTGGGCAAACCCTAAGGGCTAAAAATATTTTACATGCAGCAGAGTAATAAATGCTCTGGCTGCAGCATTGTGAACCCTTGGATCTCAAATTGTTTGAGATCCAAGGGTTCACAATGCTGCAGCCAGAACATTTATTACTCTGCTGCATGTAAAATATTGTTCTCCCCCAAACAGATTTGTTATGGAATTTTAAACCTAGTGAAATGAAAAGTTTTTTTAATGTACATAATTATTTTGTTTTTTTCGCATGTTTGATAATTTATTATTATTATTATTTATATTATTGATTTTATTTAAGTTAAATATTATATTCATCAATCAAAATGACTAATTTTTTTTAAGTACAAGATGAGAAGTGGTTTGAATTAGAAAATATGTTAACATCCAAATTAATTGATAGTTTTTGGTAAAATAAAATTTTGATGGATTGTTGTTGGTAAAATAAAATGAATTTTAAAATTTAAAATTTTTATATTTAAATGGAAAAAAACTAAGTAATATTTTATAATAAATTTTTTTATTGAATTTTTTTATTATTTGAATATAAATGTTTTCAAGTTGTTTAAACATTGTGTTTAAATATATGGAATTTGTAATGATTTTAAACTGTTCAACCTCATTTCAGGCGGACATTCCATTTAATTGGGGTACTTTTTTATCTAAACATGTAAATTGTTCTAAAACTATTACACAGTAAAATCTATTAATCAATTTAAGACTTTCAAAAATAACAATTTGACATATTTATACTTTGGGAAAAAAAAGTAACACTTACAAAACACTATAAACTAACTTAATAAAATGATTATGATTATGTGTAATTTACTTAATAAAGTGATATAAACTAACTTAATAAAATGATTATGATTATGTGTAATTTACTTAATAAAGTGATATGTGTAATTTATAGTGACAAAGTCTTAAAAATAACAATTTGACATATTTATACTTTTGAGAAAAAAAAGTAACACTTACAAAACACTATAAATTAACTTAATAAAATGATTATGATTATGTGTAATTTGTAATTTACTTCATAAAGTGATTATGTGTAATTTATAGTGACACAATGTCACTACTTAGTACTTATAGATATTAGCTTGGAGTTCCCTTTAATCATCAGAGCACAACTTTAATGTTTGGTTCTCTTGGTAATTTTAAAACTTAGTATTAAACTTATGTTTTCTTGAATTTTATTATTTAATTTATATTTTATTATTTAATTTTTAATTATAATAATTTAAAATTAATATATTAATTTTATAAACATTTATACTATTATTTATAATTTTTAACCTAATTTCATTTTTTACAAGTTATTTATAATAAAATTATGTTTTTATTGATTTACAATTAGCCTATATCATTATGAACCATATTATCTAAACTTATTTTAAACTCCTTTATATAATTTTATTTTTTCTAAATTAAAATTAATTAACCATATTATCTAAACTTATTTTAAACTCCTCCATATAATTTTATTTTTTCTAAATTAAAATTAAGTAACCATATTATCTAAACTTATCTTAAACTCCTCCATATAATTTTATTTTTTCTAAAGTAAAATTAAGTAAAGTGGAGTGTGGAGTGTGTTTCTAATTTGGTCTACTTTGACCATTATATTTTTAAAATCCAAAGGTGCGTTTAGGTGCTTATTTTTTAAAGATTCAGGTTCAAAGAGTCGAGAGTCAAGATCCATAGCCGAGTTTAGATTTTGGAATGTTTTTTTCACATATTTTAAAATTTTAGATGCAGGGTGATTATCTTATTCCCTAAATGGTAGGGTTTGTGATGTAATAAGGTATTATCATTTTTTTAATTTATGAGATTTGTTTCTTTAAAAGATTTGAATAAAGATATTTTGAAGGGAGATTGATTTAATCACCAATTGTTTAATAACTCTAGGGTAATTAGATTTAAACGTGTTAGTTATGGTTTTTTAGTTAGCAACATGTTTTAGATAGACTATTCAATCAATTAAATTAACCTTTAGAATGTTTTTTTTAAAGCAGTGGAAGAACCTTCTATTATTGAAAGAAAAAACATATGGCACAAAAAAAGCCTCACACATCGCTTGCAACAAATATACAATGACTTGGGAGGACAAACTTAGCATGCCAAGAGATAGGGATAGAGACTAAATTAACAGAAAAGAAAGACAATAGCTGAGAAAATCCAATGAAGAACACGTTACTGAGAAACAAGAAACAACTTTGGTGGATTTTAATGGATCCCCCCCCCTTTTCCCCTTATTTTTACGGACGTTGATCCAACCTTAAGAGTTGTCATTTCCTTAATTCTGCAGAACAATAGCCAGTCCCAGAAGAGGGACCGAAATTGGGTAGATCTAGAGGGATGGAAGGATCTTTATCATTATCAGAGTTATCGGATTCATGAGGGCATTTTTTAACCATTGGAGAGGGACAGTGGGACCATGGTTGTATCTTGAATTATTACAACTGAGGAGGGATGATCTAAAGCAGAAGGAGGTTGTTGTTATGAGGAGGCATTCCAAGGTTGCTTTGAAGCTTGAGGAGGGGGGTAGTTCATTGAGCTACTTTTTGTCTCTTGCCACTCTTTGGATT
This sequence comes from Pseudotsuga menziesii, assembly GCA_001517045.1. Classification (NCBI taxonomy): domain Eukaryota; kingdom Viridiplantae; phylum Streptophyta; class Pinopsida; order Pinales; family Pinaceae; genus Pseudotsuga; species Pseudotsuga menziesii. The sequence continues at coordinate 314,752 of LPNX011050918.1, read as the reverse complement.
TTTTCTTAGAAGCAACAGACGAAGACGAGTGTTGGAAGGAGGGCCAAACTTCTTGGAGATGACATGTTTGTTGACATGCTCTACACCGGAAAACAATACTCATAGTTAATCAGCTGCTGGAAAGGAAAGTCTTCCCACTTGAGGAGAATAATGTCAGGAAACCCTTTACTCAGATCCAACTCAACGCAGATGTGAGCGAAGGTGTAAATGCCCTTCTTGATCATGGGGTGATTCATGGGGGTGAATCAATATAAAGCACATATTATAAATTATTCCACTTAACAAAGTTTCAGCACTTTAAACTTTTCAGCTAAAATAGTAACAAACATAATTGCGCACAAAGATTGAAAAATAATCAGTGGGAGAGAACAATCTCCAAACATGAGCACCAACTCATTTTAGGTGCCAACCTGATCTTCAAGAAACAATATGCTGGTTACAGGAACCAGCCTATAAATACTTTGATCTGCACAAGCACCAACTTACAAACTTCAGGCACCAACTTGAACAAATGTCTCTCTATATGCACAAGCTCCAACTTGTAGTAATCAGGAACCAACCCATGGAAAACTGGAATCTCCAATTGTTTCTTCAACTACAACTAAATGGAAGAACCCACTCTCAAATTATATTTACCAAATCCAATTGGAAGGAGGTCCCAACCCCCTGATTATTTTACCAGCTGCTATTGGAAGGAAACACCGACTCTCTAAAACACCAGCTGTGATTGGAAAAAAACTTCAACTCCCTCTTCCTTGCCCCATCTTTACTTCCTGATAATTTCTACCAACACCTACTAGAAGGAAGCTCCAACTACCTAAACCTTGCCCCTTTCGAGCTCCCCGATATAGAAATAAGCGTGTATCAAATAACTAGAGTATACAAATTACCTTTTCTACGATGTGCATCTTCACAAAACTACAACTACTGTAGATATTTTGTTTTGTGTCTTTCCCTTTATTATCTACCTTGAAACAACCAGTTGCCTTATCTACGATATGCGATAATATATGTGATTTATTCAATCTCTATGTATCACACAATATTCATATATCTATGAGCACTGACTTACTTTCACTCTCTTTGATCTACATTTCTTTGTTTTTCCACTGTTCCAAACTCAATTACTTCTACGACTTTTCATTCTGCATCAGTTACTGAGTAAAAACTTTACACATCCTATATTTGGGTATCCTTCTACTTTTCACCCTTCTTGTTGTTCATCCTCTACTGATCTGGGAAATTTTCCTTTGCTACATAAAAAATCATGTTTCTATCAACGAGCCATTGATACCCCAAGAATTCAAAGCTTGTTCCAAAATAGGTTATCTTCAAGCCTTCATTCTCCAAGCTTACTTCAACACATCCATCTCTTGCTTATTTATACTCTTTCTAACTCAAGAGATGTGTCCACTCATTGAAGGTCCTTAACCTCAGTGATGCCCCAACTTATTTGCGTCTTAATCAAGTTATCTATTGCGTCAGTGTACCACTTTTCACAATTCAAATTTGTGGGGTTTAGTGCACATATGCCACTTGCTTTGTGGGATTAATTACACACAAGTCCATATCTGAGTGGTATTGCGCATATCCTTAACTTTCACATTCTTCTTCAAAGTTGTTATGTGTGCACATATGACCCATGTCATAGTGGGATCTTTGCACTTGTTGATCTTCCATATTTTTCTCTAAATACTTCTTCAAACTAGATTTGTATTCATAGAAGTCCATTTACTTTATTCATATTTGGAAGCACAAGCTTTGTTGACAAAATGATCCTGGTTGATCTTGTTCGTTGGCATCAATTCCTTGTTGATTTCATCCATTTACATCAATGGAAACACAAAGGTTCAACAATATCCCCCTTTCGCATTGATGTCAACACCAAATTACCATAGCACAAACTTACCATGATCTCCCCCTAAATATGAGCTCTTCTACTGTGCCCAAAAGGCTCCCCCTATGATTATGCCTTTGATTCTTTTCTTCGTTGTTTTGCGTAGATCTAACTTTCAGTTTCTTTCTTTTCCCATTTTATTTCCTTATGTTTTATTCTCCCCCTTTGACATCAATGGAAAACATATTCTAATTAATCATTTACTCCCCCTGGATTCATGCTCAATACTTCCTCTTATATTTCTTCTTGTGTGCCAGGTCACAAATAATCCATTTCAGCATTAGATATGTTGAACTAAGTCAATCTTTCTTGTCACCATTATTTTCATCTTTTGATGTTATCTGCGTCTTAACTAAGGTGTTCGACATGATATCTTGTCTTGGATTTCATACACGAGGAAACTCGATTTATGTCATTAATTCAGCCTTCGGTCGCACATATTTCCATCCATCAACGTATGTGATAAGACCGACAACTTATGCGAAAATGTTCACGTGTTTCATTTTTACTAGGTTTTTAAATGACATCATTCCTTCTAGATTGATCCCATGGACTAGATTTATGTTTTTTTCCCCTTTCCAATATTCATCAATCCATGCATTAAATTTTGATGTCTTCATGATCTCTTTGGATTGCACACCACACAAATCCATCAACCTCAACGTCTCCATAATTAATTCTTTGAGTGTGTGGAGAACTACCTTCCAATTCTATAAGTTTGATACATATATTCTTGACTCATCACCCTGGTTCATTCTCTGTCCATCTTGTTCTGGTTTTTGCATCCTTGAGTTTTCATTCTTCAATAACCATGTCTTCCTTCTTTTAGAGATTTAACAACTCTCTTGATAGTCTTCATTCGGTAATTCAATCACAACAAGATGAATTTGGATGACCAAGAGTGGATCTAAGAGTATGGAAAGTTCAATTCAAAGGGACAGAGTTCATGCATTGGTACCAACAGTCTTATTTCAACCAGGACATTGCAGAGAAGTTGTCCAATCTAATCAACTCAGTCAACCTTTTGGAGTAGAAGCAACAACATACTCTCGAGCTTTTGAACTAGATTGTTGATAAGTCAGTTGTTAATCCTTCATCTTCTACTCTGGAATTGTTTCCATAGTTGCAATCATCAGTCTTCATCTAGTAGGATCCAATGGATCTACAACTGTGTCTCTTGCAACTTCCTTTCATTCAAGATGAAGAAGTCGATCTCGAACTGTGTCTATAATTCATCTTCAAATTTTATTGGCTTCAATTTTGTGCATTAAGTGACTGACTCTGCCTCAATTTTGTTCAGCTTCATTGTATGTGGCCACTATAACTCATGTTATGTTTATACGCTATTTGTGGCCTGATGTAAGATGAGATTTCAAGCTCCAAATTTGTATATTGTAATGACATCTTCTGAATATAGTACAAAGATTTGGTTCTTTTTTTTCGCACAATCTTCATGTGTGTTCGAGTAGTGCTTACTTATACCATATATCTCTTTTTTGTTTCAATCCAACATATTTTTGCATAAAAAAAAGATGCATATCACATTAAATGAAATAACATACTTCAAATGGTTTATAACACTTGACTAATCCGATCCTTGAATTCCTAACGAGCTTTGTTTTGAATTCAAGGAACTTTCCTAACCATTTCTTGGTTAGCAAGGGGAGCAACAATTTCTTGCTGCTTGAGTTGCATTGAAGTTGGTTACTTCCTCTGTGCATACTTGAGGCACTTTATTCACCCATGTCTTTTTGTGCACAAGAGGCCTTTGTTTCTATACAGGATGTTTTTCCACTTCTTGCCAGTTATTCTTAACAGTATCATGCCAGATGGGTATTTTTGAATAGTATGAATCCTTGTGCCCAAATCCATCGCACACATAACATCTAACGATACGTCAATATTTTATATGGCCAACATAGTTACATCTCTAACATTTCAACGAACTAAAATAGTTAGCATACATGAGTCTGTCATGTCTTGTAGTAATTTCATATCTTATTTGAGATGTATCTTGTCATTCTGGAACAAATACTCCTTTATCGCAAATATAATCACTTGTTTATTTATATCCAAGACTTGTTTTGTCTTCTAGAGATCTTTGACTGCTCAGAATCTCATCTAGGATTTCTGATTTGTTGTTGAATTTAGCTTGGGTATTTGTGTCCATACACAGTTCGGTTCTACCCCGGTCTGCGCAAACTATCTCAGTTTTCAAGTATGAAACTTCTATTTCCTTTTGTGCAAGTTGTTCCACTCGTAGTTCATTTTTTACTTCTAATTCCTTTAGAGTTTTTTCCAATACAAACTTATTCTCTTTGAGTTCCTTGATTTTTCTTTTGCACAGTCCACCTTTTTTCCAAGATATTTTTCTTTGTCATTCATTCATCTTTCTAGTACTTCTTTCATGTCCTTAGTGTGCTTGACTAACTCTTTTTCTTTTGATAATTTCTCCTTTAGTACCTTATTGATTTTTTAATTTTTTTAATTCTTCTAGTGTGCTAACTAGTTCTCCTTCCCAATCAACTTCGATACTTTCCTCACCTTCAGACTTCGAGCTTTCTTATATGTTGTTATAATTTTGTTTTACTTCATCCTTTGAAGATAGTAAATATATCCCATTGTACGGATGTTTATTTTCAGTGTTCTTCTCTGATTTGGAAGATTATTTTGCACATATTGACTTTTCTTCAGCCTCATATTTTGGATGGGACATATAAATCCCATTGTATGTCCATTTCTGTGATGTTTTCTATGTTCTTTTGACTAGCGATTTCCCTCCTTCCGCTTAATTTTCGTCCTGAATCAGCGCCATGAACAATAATTCTTTTGTACTATCGTTGTTGTGTTCTTCCTTAGATGAAGAACTATCCTCCTTGGTGTAAAGAATCTTCCTTTGTTTGGAAAACTTTTTCTTGTTCTCAAATCTACTTTGTTGGTGCTTATTCATTTGTTCTTGATAGTTTGGTCCTTCTTAACACTCACTATATTTGCTTTGCTCTAACATACACTTGGAGGAAAAGTGTTGTTATACCAGATTTCACCACTCTAGGTGAATCACACTTTGTATGGCCTTCCCCTGTCCCGCTGCAGACTCTTTAGACCCCATGGACCATTTTTTATCCTTTGATGTTTCCTTGATCATCCCTAAAACTATATGAAAAATGATATACGTGGATTTTTACTCGATAAACGCGTACATACGCGGGTTTGACCCATATAACCGCGTACATCAGGATGTGTGCATAATCCAA